>JANPWX010000449.1:5783682-5815763 GCA_024734555.1 Trochalopteron elliotii | reverse complement strand
TACCAGACAGATTGTCACGCCACTGGTGGGATCTCAGCAGAGCAGAGCAGAGCAGAGCAGAGCAGAGCAGAGCAGAGCAGAGCAGAGCAGAGGGGCAGAATCCCCTCCCTGGCCCTGCTGCCCACACTGCTTTGGATGCAGCCTAGGACACGTTTGGCTTTCTGGGCTGTGAGTGCACACTGACAGCTCATGGCCAGCCTCTCACCCACCAGCACCCCCAAGCCCTTCTCAGCAGGGCTGTTCTCTATCTGTTTCCAGCCTGTGTTCATACTGGGAGTTGCCCAGACCTATGTGGAGCATCTTGCACTTGGTGCACTTAAACCTCATGAAAGTCCCTTAAGCCCAGTTCTCAAGCTTGTCCAGGTCCCTCTGGATGGCATCGCATCCCTGAAGTGTGTCAGCTACACTGCTCAGCTTGGTGTCAGAAGCCCCTTTTAGATACTGGAAGGCTGTTACAAGGTCTCCCTGGAGCTTTCTCTTCTCCAGGCTTAACAGCTCTCTCAGCCTCTCTTCATAGGAGAGGTGCTCCAATACTCTAATCATCTTTCATGGCCTCCTCTGGACTCATTCCAACAGGTCTGTGTCTTTCTTGTATTGAGGACCCCAGAGCTGGAGTGAGTACTCTGGAGCTGGAATCAGGAGGAAGAGTTCTGTGTCAAAGCTGTTAATGCTTTTTTGCTCATTTGTTACAGGGAAAAATTGACAAATTTGGAAAAATCAAAACTCAGCTGAAAGACACAGAGTGGGGCTCGTGTTTAAGGTGCTGGGTTTAAGCTCTGGCATGTGCTTTGACCGTTCATAATACAGCATTAGTCAGTCTTAGTGGCCTTGGCTCAGAGCCTTGAACTATGCAAAGAGTTAGCAGAAAGTCACAGGGAAGAATGCAAACAGAGTTGTATTACATCGCATGGTGTAAGGGTGGTGTCCATAAAAGGCACATATCTCTCAACAAACTAGATTTAGCCAACCTGCAGATTTATATTACGCTACCTTTACATTCACCATTTTTTAACCCCTCCCAACGGGAAGGTCTGCATTGCTCTGCAGTTGTTCAGCGGTCAGAAACAATTTGCTGAGTCAGTTTTAGCACTTCATTAGCACACAGAATTAAAAACAAAAACAGGCTGTGGAATTGTGCCACATCAGGAAGAGAAAATTACAAACGTATTTATGCAATGGCATGAGACGGAAGTAAACACGTTGATGAGGGGAACAATGAAAGACTCCCAAAATAATTGCTGTCTCTGATGAGGGTTTGGAATTCCAGAAAGCCAAGGGGAAAGGGAGTGTCTCTTAATTAGTTCCACTTTTGCCATACGTATGTTGAGTGTATCACTGAAAGATGTTTTTCCTCCTCCCTGAGATCTGGGAAACCTATAATCATAGAAATGTTTGGTTTCCCTTTAAAATCCATGAAGTTACTAATTTCAGGAGGGAATGGAAAAATCTCCCTTAAATATACCCATGGGAGGTCTCTCCTCCCAGGTACAGCTTTGAATACAATGGTTTTTTTCTAGGGGTTTATTGCTGTGCAGATAAATGAGTAAATATACTGAAGGTTTTATTCTTGAAACAAAAATGGTTTTGTCCAAAACTACCTGATGAAAAGCTGCTTGCAGGAGATGCTGATCCACCCCGAAGGATGTGCTTTGGGGGATGGCTCATGTTTCCCACAGTTCCAGCACATTACCTTGACATACAAAACAAAATCCCAGTCTAGCACAGTTAGACTGTCACAGGGGTCAGCTGCCAGTTTAAGCATTTTATGTCTGCCTGTAATAGAAAAACAAACAAGCAAAAACCGCTCCTGTGTAGATTTCCAGCTGTCGCAGCACTGGGCTAAGTTTACTCTTTTCCTAAGTAAATGTACAATAAAAGTGTTGTGTTTGGACATGCTGTCTTTGCTCACCTGGTCTGTGTTTTGCCTGCAGGGCTCACCTCTTTCATAACAGAGCAGCAACAGTGGTCTGTGAGTCATGACAGACATAAATCGTCAATGAAAAAAAAAAGGAAAATATTATCTTGCTGTCCTGTTTCTAAAACAACTTCTTATGCTGCTGTCATGAATGCTTTGAAAAGTATCTGAGAAGTATGAAAGTATGCTAATGCTTTTTAATAATTAATTTGCTCATTAGCCAAGAGGTCCATATAACAGAAAAGGAAAAGAGAAAGTCAAAAGGGCGTTGTCCTGTGTCCCACAGTACAAGGTAAAATGCTGGATGGAGCTCCAGGCTGGAGGTCTGGGAGCCTTCATGGGCTCTGGAAGTGCCCTTCTAATTTCTCTGGTGTCCTCTCAGCCTGAGGGACTTGCCCAAGAAACAGGCAGGAGTTTGTAGTAGTTTCCCTTTTATACAGGAACAAATTCTACCTTGTGAAATTCATAATAAGACATTTAAAATTTCAGTTGTCTTGTAAGAGTACTATCCTAAAACTGTGGCAAAACCAGACGTCCCTTTGAGATTGAGAGAGATTATAAATGATTCAAATAAATGATTCAAATACAGTTGTTTATTTGCAGCTTGAAGAAATGAAAGGAGTATAGCTATAACAACAAAAGTAACAAGGTCCGATGCATGACCACAGTTACTTACAGTTAAGGCAGCAATTTTTCACTTTAAACAAGACCCATTTCAGGAACACTCATTCTCCATAAATTTCACTTTCATGCATACTCAATCCTTCCTACTCATAAGCACAAACATCTGTGTGTTTTGAAAGAGTTATTTATGGTGAGGAGGACATGGGGCACCAAGTATCAAGGTCAGAGCCCCGAGGGCACTCATAGACCTTAATGACCCTGACCAGCCTCACCTCAGTCCTCCTCCTACACCCTGGCACAGCTCCACCCTGCAGCTTCAGGCCCTGTCTGAGTTATGTCATATGTAATATTGGTCCCCAGCCCAGCCACAGCCATGCCTGTCTGTGGCCATAGACCCCACTGGCTGGGACCTGAGCCTGCAGAATGACTTCCTGGCTTGACCTTGGTCCTGCTTTGTCACTGTGGACATGCCCAATCATGAATGACTGTATCTGACCCTGATTATGGCCACCAGACCTCATTCTGACTCTGATCCCAATCCTCATCCTCATCCTGTCACTGACCAGGCAATTGATTTTTCCAGCTTGACCTTGGACCTGCCTCAGACATGTTTGATGAATTGGGCTCCTAGTGACCACAGCTGCCACCTGTGAGCATGCCCTGCTCCCTCACTCGGGCTGTGTTACCAGACTGAGACCCTGGCTGTTAGGGAGCAGCCAGTCCTTGCCGTGCCCTGACAATCAAACCCTTGTCACTTTGTGTGGATTCATCCTGAATGGTGACAGTGGTTTGCAATCTCTGGTATCCTTCACATTCTCTCTTGAGAAAACTTTGGGGCCAGCCTGAGCTGTACCACACTGCTGTAGCTCTGTGTTTCATGGGGCTTTCTTCGTGCCAAGGATTTAGAACAGTTGGCTCAACACGCAAATCTTGCCAATTCCCTATTTTTACCTGTGTTCTTTCCCACATTTCATGCTTGCTTGTAATCTGTTGCATCACTCCCTGCACTCCTGCTGTACCATTTCTCTTGGTGCCTCATGCAACCACATAGGCTCTCATTCACATACCACATACCCCAGTTAAACATTTCCTCTGCAAATGTCTACAGGAATTTATGGTAAGTAAATATTGATTTTATTTAATAATAATTTTTTTTAATTATCACTGTATGTGTTTAAGTTAAACTTTGGCATTCACAGTAAATCCTTGATGATTTTATACTAACCTGCTTACTTTCCATTTTTCCATATAATTTTTATCATGTACCTAAAGAAGTAGCCAGCAAACAAAGGAAGTGACCCCAAGAAAACCATTTGTCAGTGAAATATCACTAAAGCCCTTCTCAATGGAACCACAACATGCTAGGAGAATTTCCTCAACCAGGAGGCTCTCAAAACTCTTATTTTCCAATACTTACTTGCTATGCTTCAGGAGATTTGAGAGAAAGCATGTGAGAATATTCTGCCTGACTGTCTCTGAATGAGACACCCACAGAGAAAAGACAGATCTTCAATGTAATATTTGCGCTACTACAATGCAGCTTCAGAACAGTTTGAAAAAAGTATGGAAATGGCAGTCAGATTTGTAAGCTATTTTTAACAGAAGTAATGTTCCTATCAGACATTATTATGAAATTTTATCTATCCAAAGGATGTACAATATGACATAGAAAAATGGTAATCTCACTCAGAAAAAGAAAAATCACTTTAAAATTAGCATTATTAGGCATGATGGACAGAATTGTTCAGAGAAGAAATAGGTGTTAGAATAGATGTCAGGGCCCTGAGAGCACTATTGGGCCTTATTGTCCCTGCTAAGCCTCCTCCAGGATCTCTCCCAACTCCTGCCCATGGTCTCAGGACTCCATTTCAGCTTAGCCAAGAGGTATTAGTCTGCGTACTGCAGGCTAAGAAAAAAATCAATGCTCTCAGTTTAAAACAGAAATTTCAATACTCTCATGCAGATCCAGGGTGAGCAACTCTAAAAAGGAGTCACTGTAGCTGTTTGGGATGGAGAGCAATGAATAAAAGAAACAGGGTAGAGGAAAAAAAAAAATAAGAAAACCCATAGAATTGGTTTTTCCTGTATTGGGTAGCCCTATAATAAAAGGCTACCAAGGAATTATATCTTTGAAGTTGAAAGTTACACGGGATTTTCAAAAACACAGTAGAAACACTGTTTCAATAATTCCTGGTCTGAGCAAATGGGTTAGTTGTGATGGATAAACAGTCAGGTATTACCAAGAATATTGTGTGGTATAATTGAGAGCTTGTATTTTCCTCTTAGTAATGAACAGCTGTTTCCCAACAATGAAACAAATATGAATTTGCAGATGCATTTCTCTTTGGGGGACTGATAAAACAAAAATTTTGGTTTTTTAAACAAAAATTGGATTTTTTTAAACTGCATTTACTGAGCATATATATTACAGGAATTTGGGTTTAGGTAGACGCTCCAAAAGCTAAAGGTGCCATAACTAGAATGGCATAAACACATTTCTCCTGGAATGCCAGAGGACTTTTTGTTTTCTAGAGGACTGCTAATTTTCATGATTTAGTCGGCAGGGCCCATAGAATGAACTTTACGCCAATGAAAGCCCACCTGAACATTGGGAAAGCTGTGATGTAAACTCTGACCAACGAGAACAATTCCATGGGCAAGAAGAAAAGTTTTCACTCAGATTGTCACACAAGATAACCTATAAAACAGAAAGTAATTTTTAAAATTAATTTCTTAGTGTCATACTTTCAGTCTTTAAATTAAATCATCTGCCTCTTCAAGATGTTATGATACATAGATGTCTTTTAAGAAAGACACAAGATGAATGTTAAAACAAATACAAAATCAAAACATTTTTCCTTCAAGTCAACAAAAATGTTTTTATTGAAAATTATAAGCATGACCAATCTTGCAAGAAATATATGATGGGATTTGCTGGAACTTGTTTTGGCTCACAGAGCTGTTGAACACGCCCAGGCTTCCCAGGCCCCATCGCTTCACCCCTTCCCACAGTTTGCCCTGCAGCACTTCACCCTTCTCCAGGCTGTTGGTGCCAGGCCCACGGTGGTGTCTGGGTGTCTCTGAGCCACTAGGGGCCGTGACAGACCTGGAGAAATAAAAATGAGTAATAAACTAGAATCATAACAGGCACACCACCCTGAGAAGGACCATTGATAATCAAGCCTGCCTTTTCGTGACGGCTGGGATCTCTGTACAGTCCCAAGGCACAGGCAGTTACCCAATGCAGGGAACTCCATAAGTACACATTTAATCTTGAACACGCTTGACAGTTCTTTCACAACTGAGCTGATTTCCTGGCTGAGATACAGACTTGACAAATGAAATTACAAAAGATGAGTTAACCTTTCAGATGATCACACATTTTGGAAGAATGCCTTTCCCCAAACAGAATAGTACACGCTGTGGTGCTACTGAGGCTTAATATAAAAATGACTTGCTTAAATGCTGTCCTTTAATTATAAAGGCACTCTGTAGGAAAAAAAAAAGCATTTTCATTTAGCACAGTTCTTGGCCTTTCTGTATTTCAGAATAATTTCTGAAGACAATTAATGTATTGTTTTTCCCAGATCATTAGCACAGTATATTTGGTTTGTCAGATATGTTAAAAAAAGGCACAGTACCTTTATGCAACAGGCACTTATGCCTTATTATCCTTGTTTTTATGTGCTTGATTATTCTTGCACTTGGAGAAAGAGTCATAGTTTATTATTTTGAACCTCTAGTTTATTCACCAGGTGTATTGCTCAACTCTGAAGTGTACATTTCCTTCCTACTTATGATGATTTAATAGCACCTCTTTTTGTGGCTGGGAAGTGTAAGCCACTCAGCCTGCCCTATCTGTCTTCACGCTTATGGCTGTAGAAGTTAAATTTGTTTCAAATGTTTAGACTCATTAGACTGATATTTCATAATAACGGGCCATGAGACAAATTTAAGAGAAGAGACATAGGCTGGGAGTCAGTCACAGAGGGGAATGTGGGAAGGCAAAAGAGAACTGAAGATAAACTACCCTGGTAGTGCCTATTTATGCTGCCAGAGGTGAGACTGGACCCATGCCCATGTCCCTACCATTCAACCATTCCTGCTGACAATCCCTATACTTGTAGGAGTCCTGTGTGGACCTGTGTGGACAGCAGCTGCATGAACTGTAAAGTTGTCAAACCAAATTCATCCCTTAAATAACTGCAAAGTCTCATAAAAATAAATTTATCTTCATGCTTTATTTCAGTTGCATTAGATTTCTCAAGTAGAAGGTGCTGACAAGACTTGGGTGAAAAGGATACTGTCACTATTGCATGAGTAGCCACATGACCTCCAAACTCCACAATGATCACAGCATTCTAAAAACTGGAGACACAAAAGCTGCTGTGCTAAATCTCCTCATCTTCACAATCACAAAAGCAAGGAAAGGGTAGAAGGGTTTCTTTCAGGGTGTTGGTGATGAAGTTGTGCAGATTTGTCTACAGTTCCCTACCAAAGGCCAGTTCATGTTGATGGAATAAAGACATGTGCCTGAATAGCTGGATTTCCACATCTTACAATAACATTTCTAAATGTTCTCTGGTTGTAAGAACACGGGAAAAAGCAAAACCAGAAAATATGTTAAGAAAAATATCATTTTTCTTGGGAGATTCTGGCTACTTTTGTTTGGCAAATGAATATAATGATTTAAAATTTCTTAACAATGAAATCTCAGGTGTGCGATTCAGCTCCAGATCATAGATATATGTATGCATAGGCATCTAAAAGGAGGGGCTTGGTTCAATTGCTTAGTTGCCATCTGAGGTCCTGTAAGGCATCCTGCCTGAGCTCCAGCTGCTTCTCCAGAAGAGCAAGATCTCCCATATACCCCACATTGTATCTGCTAGCCTTGTGCTTCTATACCCTAGAAAATTGAATGCTTATGCTCAATCCCACTGGAAACTGTAGAGCTATTTGACTCATTTTGAAAGAGACATCTGAATCCTCCTCCAGAGTCCATTAGCTGTCTTGACTGGATTTCCACTCACTATAACGGGAACATGACATATAGACAGGACATTAAAGTGCCTACAAGATGGAACTGATTGCCCCCTATCCCTCCCCAAAGAGTTTAATGTTTATCAAATGTAAAGACTCAATAACAGGCATGTGAAGACATGGTCATAAAAAGCTTCACTGAGCTTCTCAGCAGTTTAATGTTCCAGTTTCACTTCATTTAGCAATCCTTTAAATGACTGTCAATAATAACCCTAAGGAAACAGGTTGTTTCAGCAAATGTGGTTGATTCACATGCAAAATTAAAGCCTAAACAAATCTAACAGATCTTTCAGTGGCTACTTTTTTTTCCAGTTCAGAAAATGTTCAGTATTCTTTAATGAAATTAGCATTTCTGTTTCAGACTTAAATTAGACAGGTTCAACAACTTATAAAAACAAACACAAAACCCATAAAAGCTGTACACAGCTCTACAGAAGATTGGCTCCTGCCTCTTTCAGGAACTTGACCGTCACAGCCACCCAGTCTAAGCTAACAGTCACTCAATAGGGTTTGGCAGAAAAACTTCCTACTGCAGAGCTGAGATTCATGGCTTCCAGAGAGGACATGGCTTGGCCTTGGACCTTGGATCACCACAAACTTGTGAGTCTGGTGGTCACTGGCATGTGCCTGAGCTAGGTGAGCACCACAGGACCTGCTCTGCTTGCCCTGTTCAGGTGCTGTGGGATTGTGCCTTGCCAGGGAGGAAGACACTGTCCTCTCCTGCCTCACTCTCACTCTGCACTCCTGGTTCCCTGTTCCACAGTATGTTCTGTTGTGTCAAAGGATTTTCTGTGAAGACTGTAGAATAACTAGCTAGGTAATAAAACAACAATTAAAATTCAATGTAACTGAAGGTAATATTATACATGAGGAAAACTGTTCCAACTTTATATGTACCAATGATGGCTGCCTAGTTGGTTTTTTACTACTCATAAAATTTGGGTGTTATGATGAAACTGTTTCTATCATAAGATTTTTATTTAGGCATTCTTTATCTGTCTAGCTAGAAGCTATCCTGTGAAGCACAAAGAGGAGTGACTGAAAGCAAAAGCAGCAAAAGCAACAATAGCCCCAGTGTTATTGCTGTGTACCATTCTGTCATGTCTGTGAGTGTTGTCCAGCTGGACGGCTGCATGTAGAGATTTAATGGTAACAGTGCTCAACTTTCTGCCCCAGACAGTCAACAGTCTGTGAAGATTTTGTACTGCTGTGTCACTCTGTAAATTTCAAAGGGAATATGCCGTGCTCTGGTTTTCCTCATCTGACACAGAGGAAAACTGCATGCATTCATTTGCATCAGTCTCTATCGGTCACTTTGGAGTTTCCAAAGCATCCAGCCTTGTGACATCAGGGAAACAGCAGCACTTTCAATGCACAGAGAGGGTAAACCAAGCAGAGAACATCGGAGTAGCTTAGCCTCTCTGAGAAGAAGCCCCAGAACACTTGCTTCCTTTTAAATACAGCAATGCAAATACTGTGAAAAGTTGAAATCTAGTCCTCCTTGGAGTTCTTCTGTAGATGTACATGAGGCTTAGATTTTATTCTGATTGCAATGCTTCAGACATGGGAAGAAGGTAGCTCCATTTAGGGATAAATAAGACTGTAACGAGCACATTAAATCACATTGAGTGTTCACAGAAGCACATCCTGGCAAGAATGTTTTCTTCCACCTGGCATTGCCTCTCTGCTTGGGATAGTATGGACAGGTTGATAAAAAGTTTCTATTTCTTCCTACCATTTATTATTGTTATTCTGCTTCATTGTAAATCTGTGCTTACTGCCTGTTGGGCCACAAAAATTGGCATAATATATATCAGCATAATATGGGATATTATGCTATTGAATGAGATACGAAGATAACAAGAGACATGCTTGAAAAGGAACCAGAGATCAGAGGAGTAAAGCCAGGATACACAGTGAGGGATTTCAGTTCAAATTTATGAAAAAGGAAGAGGCATTTGAGTTACTATTTCTGTTCTTACAGAAAAGAATAAAAAGATTTATTTTCCTTTATGTTGAATTGTTTTAAACACTGCAGAGCAAGTGAACTTGGTGTACTAAAAATCCAGACCAATACCTTTAACTTACTGACAACAATTATGAGTGTGTTTTGCTTTGTTTTCCCTTCAGTCACCTCTCAAAAGCAATAACAACCGAAACTGCCCATTCATCACCTTTTCTTTGATCTTCACTCTTGATAACAACTATTTTGCATCTTCATTCAAATCACTCCACCCCATTCCTTGCAGTAATATTAAACAGAAACTTCCTGTAGCTGGATGCCTTTCTGCAATAAATTCAATTACTGCCGCTTCAGGGAGGGGTTCAATTGGCAACAAATGCAGCAGGAAAAGCAGTTTGGTGTTATAGGTGGATTTTTAAAAGCTGTTCTGAGTCCTCAAGATTCTGAGGCAGGCAAAGCAACTGCTATATGTTGGAATATGCAGGTAACTGCATTTTCTGAGGTCCCTCAAGATCCTTCTACAGCATGAAAACATTCTGTGTTAGTTCTTAGACAGTATGGATTGGAAAAATGTGCTTTACAAAATAAAGACCTTGGAGATACATTGTAATTCATGAAGGACATGAACATCAATTCAAATTTTGAAAAATGTACGGAAAAATAAGCCACTGAAAAACATGCTCTTCCTAGACAGCCAGAAAACTCTTTGTAAATCACAGAATCACACAATCACAGCATAAGCTGAGTTGGAAGGGACCCAAAGCACCAAGTCCAGCTCTCGCCCTGCACAGCACTATTCCCAAGAGTCACACCATATGTCTCAGAGTGCTGTCCATACATTTCTTGTATTCTCTCAGGCTGGTGCTGTGACCACTGCCCTGGCGAGCCTGCTCCAGTGCCCAAACACCCCCTGGGTGAAGAACCTTTTCCTAATATCCAACTCAAATCTTCCCTGATACAACTTGAGGCCATTCCCTCAGGTCACCACAAAGAAGAGATCAGTGCCTGCCCCTCCTCTTGCCCTCATGAGGAAGTTGTGAGATCTTCCTTCCGTCTCCTCCAGCCTTGAGCCTTCAACCAAACAGACCAAGTGACCTCAGCCACTGCTCATATGATTTCCCCTCAAAGCCTTTCTCCATCTTCGTAGCCCTCCTTTGAACACTCTCTAATAGTTCAATTTTTTTCTTGTATTGTGGCACCCAGAACTGCCCCCAGCACTGGAGGTGAGGCTGCCCCAGCTCAGAGCAGAGGGGACAATCCCCTCCCTTGCCCAGCTGGCCATGCTGTGCCTGATGCCCCCCAGGACAGGGTTGGCCCTCCCGGCTGCCAGGGCACTGCTGCCTCATGTTCAATGTGCCACAGACCAGGACCCCCAGGTCCCTTTGTGCAGCACTGCTCTGCAGCACCTCATTCCCCAGTCTGTCTGTACATCCAAGGCTGCCCCATCCCAGGTGCAGAATCCGGCACTTTCCCTTCTTGAACTTCATCTGGTTGGTGATTGCCCAGCCTCTCATTTGTCCAGGTCTCTCTGCAGGGCCTCCCTGCCTTGGAGGGAGTCAACAGTTCCTCCCAGTTAATCCTGTGATAAACATAGTAAATTGCATCTTTAAAAGGAATTACAGGCTAGCCATATTGTGAACTATGAAATCACATCTCTACTGTACAAAGCATCTATCCAATGAGTTCAGACAAATTGTTCCTTGCAGTAGCTGGTCTCAAACCCTGTTTGCACAGAAAATGATGGGATCCAATGCATTTCCCTGATTTTTGGCAGCTGGGCATCACACTATAAGGGAGTGTGGAGGAACATGGATTCAGAGAGACTCTTCTGTTCTTCTGCCAGGAAGCAGCTGTACTCGGAGTATTAAAACTCTTGTGAACAGCTAAGTTTACTATGAGCTGCAGATTTTTAAAGGTCTCCACTGTATATTTATGACCATTTCTGTTGTCTCTAGCAGCTTAAATGTGCAAGTAGCATTCACAGTGTATTACTTTTGAAGTATCTCAATAGTCTCATCTGCCATTCCTGTGTTGGGTTAACTTCTTCCTGTTAAAGAGAGAGAAGCTGTCCTGGAAACCTTGAAGCTTGATCTCCTTGCACATTCTGAGGTCTAGGATTAACCTTAACAAGGTGTAAATTTTGCTCCAATAATTGTCAGATTTACTTCAAAATTAATTTCTTAGGTTTATTTCATGATTTTCTTCAGAAGCAGGAGACCGTTACCTGAACATAAGTTATGTGTTATAAATAATCTGTAGCCAATTTGATATCAAGTATTTTATTTTGCCATTCAAAATCAATTTGAATTAGCCACAATAAAAGCATGCAACATCGATCGAAGTTGGGTGAACGCAGGGACAGCCTCAGTGAAGCTGATCCACCTCTGTCCACAACCTCCGGGTTTCAGAGTACAGATTTTATACAGTTTTTCTGCCTTGAGGCAAGTTTATTGTGAGCCTTTGTCCAGTGTGCATATTCATGTACTTCTTTCTTTCACTGTTTGGTTTTGAAAGATTTTCCTGGCAGGGTCTGGGGTCTGGATTGGGTTCCTGGAACTGGGCGTTGGGATGCTGATCCGTTCAATCTCTGGGTTCCCTCCACCAAGATCGGTATCAGGCGCTGATCATCCATGAAGTGGTGGGTCCACCCTTGATGAACGAGCCATCTCCTTCTCTGCCCTGTTCTTTCTGTTGCAAATCCTGGTTTCGCACTGCTATTATTTGAGAACTTTTACAGTTGCAAATGTGCCTCGGTAGTCGGAGACGCCTTTTGCAATTTTGGAAATCAGAACTTTCCGCACAATTTTAGGTTATGACTTACAATATACTTGATACACGAATTTACTCAGCACATATACCACAATTATCTGAACATAAGTTATGTTTTATTATCCTGATCACTTAGCCACATAATTTTGCCTCTGCAGAAAGTAAATACAGAAAGAAAAAAGAAAAAATATGAAAAAGTAAAAAGAAAAAAGAAAAAAAAAAGGAAGAAAAAAGAAAGGAGGCAGAACAGATTATGACAGGACTTTTTCAGTGCACAGTAAAGACATAAAAGCTGCATTTGTCATATACATCTGCATGCCTTTACAGACCTTTCATCTGATTCAAGGTCTGATTTTGGGACTTATAAGGAGATGAGTAGTGGTAATACATACATTCCTCTCTTCTCCTGAGTTCCAAAATAAACAAAACCAAAATTTTCTTTCTTAGATGATGGATCCTTCAAATGCAGTGGCATATGCTGGTTTGTTTTTAAATAATTTTACAATTATTTATGCACTTGTTTAATAATTTGGTTTTTTTGTATTCCAAGAGCTTCAGATCAGAGCAATAAAGTTGCTCTGTGTTTTCTAAGATACCACAGTAGTTTTTTATCTCATTTGCCATTTAGAATACCCATAGTACTGAGAAAAATTGGGCAGGGGACAAGTTTCCGCCATTAAATGCCTTTATTAAAGTATCAGCTTTTTTAGAAGCAGGCGCCTGAGGGGGAGTGGGGTGGCCTCCACCGCAGTGCTGAGAAGGAGGCGGGGAGCGGCTGGACACTCTGCTGCTGTACACAGCCGAGTGGGGAATTAGCCTCCCCCCTCACGGGAGCACGCTCCTGACAATTCTGAATCCAATGTGATTTCCATTGATGAGTCGGATGTTCAGATTGCTCTTTTGGTCACAGCGAGATCCAAAGTTCCTGGCATCAATTGGCCTGTACTCTTCAGTCTTTATTGTTATTATTCTTTTTGTTTTAAGTTGTTGTCAAAGAGTCTTAATTACTGTTTGTTTTAGAAGTTGTCCCGATTTTCCCGAGGTGTTGCATCCTGGGATCTTTAATTACCGTAAGGGGTGTTAGAGTAGGAGACGGGGGTGGGGGAGGGGGTGAGATAGCCAGGCAGAGTAGAGCGGTATAGGAGTCTTACGTTGCCATGGAAACAACATTCTTGCTTGACAGGTCACGAAGATATATTACAAAAATGAGTACAAAGAGTTTCTAACATTTAACTTTACACTTCTATAACTAATATAACTAATACTTTCTAACTTTAACTTTTAGGAGTTGTTTTAAACCTCGTTTTTCACAGTACAGCTGCATACTAGGTTATGTAGATTGATATATTGAAGCTCTCTATCTATTGAAACGTCATCATTCACAGATATTTAAATGGATACCTGCATTGATGTCCCATTTAGTGAGATAAATTCACTTCATTAGCATTCTGCAAAGGCTTCTATGTGTAATGGTGACAGAGAAACAAATTCTTCCTACGGATATACATGAACATTATGGAAAAAAAAACTTACTAGCAATTTGACTTGAAGAACACTGAATAAAGAGATTGAAATCATGTAGAAACTCAGTAAACATATGCAGTTGCACCGGAAATACAGGGTTTATCTCTTTATCAGGAACAGAGTTTAGGAGGAGTATGTGAAACAATAATATTCATGGGACTGAGGACTAGACAAAAGATAAGAAAAATCCTCATTGGCTCCATTGCCTTGTACTTTGAAGATTATTTTAGGTTATCACCACACAAATATAATACAGTGGTATTGTTATTAACAATGCTTGCAATTGAAAGTCACTTTGCACCAGAACAAGATCTTCTTTCATAAAGTTACTAACAAATTACTGACAGTAAACACATGGTTAAGTAGATTTCCATTTAACAAGCTACTCAGCCAGTCTGCAAATACCTCAGTGTACATAAACTGCTTCTACCCTTAACTCAGGCAGTTAGAGAGTATTCAGGATTATTTTGTTGGATCATTTTCATTGGAAGGAAAACACCTGCTTTATCTCTGCATATCCTGGTCGTGCAAATCATCTACCCAAAGTCCTGTTTCTTAAATACGACAATAATACACAACAGTAGGAGAATAACCTCCACATTCAGAAGCCTAAACTCTTTTTCCAGATAGGTCTGAGTTCAAAATTCTTGATCCATGTTTGAATTACAAGTATAGATTTTACTGGTGTATTCTTGTAGTGGAATATAGGCATGAAAACAATTTGATTGATGTTTACTATTTTTTGTTAAATGAGAAATATGTCACTCTAAGAGAGCAATAACAGAGAATTATATGTCATTAAGTAATATGAGTTTAAAATCCAGTAAAATATCTGAAGTGGGTTGTAAGCCAGTGATGAAGACTTGCCCTTTCTTTTGGGCTCCCCTTCAGGTCACAGTTCCAGAGGTCTCCAGTACTCTTTCTAATCTCATTGCTTTCGTACATCTATGCTGTGTGATTCTCATGCAAGCAAATCAATTCCCCCTCCCTATTCTAAGAGTCACTCTCACTGATCATCCACTAGAGTGGAGCTGAAGCCTTGCACAACTAGGTCAATACGTTACCTTCATGACACAAATCAACGACCTAGTCAAAAGTATTTTCCCAGTTCAAAGTCATTCCAAGTATGTTGATGGGTCAACCGCACACCAGTAGGCTTTGTCACATTAGGCATTGCCTCTCTGTGTGTGCAATATCTGCAGCTGTCTCATCCTTTTCATCAGTTTCTCCAACTCTCCCTCCTGGTCACTGATGCCGGTGATTATTGGGTCTGGATGCTGCAAGTTCCAATTTAAAATTTTGCTTTAACATCAAACTACGCTTAGTTGGCATCTTCCTAACCTCTTACTCAGTCTCTCCACACATTTGCCTTCCTCATAGCCTGTTTCGTTCCACCCTCGGCCCTCACTGTTGTTTCCACCCTCACCTTGCACCAGAAAGGCATCACCACAGCCCACACTGGAGCCATAATTAGATTTGCCAGGTAAGAAGGTCATTTATTAGGTCCTTTCCAGGTTCCTTCTTTTGTCATTTTCTGGGCATGGAGCCAGGACCTGGGCGTTTTGCCAGCACACATGCTGCTCTTCCACCCCACCCTGGACCTCATGTGTTCCTGCCTACCTCACCTCTGGAGCCATGCCGGGGCCGCACCCCTCTCTTACACCCCTGCTGTGGAGCCACTCCTGGTCCTGGCCACAACACCTCTGCCAGCCCTGCCTGGGGAGCCATGCCCAGGACTGGGCTTCTTTATACACCCTTGGCCCTGTGCTTCCTTGCCAACTTCCTCCATGCATTTTCCCAGCAGTGGAATACAGCTTGGGTCCATCAAGGTCTAGCACTTGATGCGTTGAATTCTGAGTGCAAACAAAAATGGTACAGAGATACATTTATAACTCACTCTGCTTGAGACAAGGAGAGAACATGGGCTGCATCAATCAGACATCAACAGGTTATGGATTTTTAATTGATTCGTAGGTCTACAGTCAAAGACCATCCCCAGACATATCAGGTTCCTCCACATATGTCTGCTGGCAGAGGGCCCCCCCCTCCTCTCACAACAGCTCTTGTAGCAGTAGAACATGTTCAGCCCTTGCAGTGGGTCTGGCTAGGATGGAGTTAACTTTCTTCAAAGCCTACTGTGTTTCCTGTTTGGGACTGAGACAGTGTTAGTAAGGCACCGGAGTTTTGGATGTGTGGATGTGCTGATCAGTGTTTGTACGGCCCCAGGGACACCTTTTTTGTTGTTGTTGTTTTTTTGTTTTTTTGGGTTTTTTTAATGCTTCTATTCTGTCCCACCAGCAAATAATCTGGAGGTACACAGGAAGCTGGGACAGGACACAACAAGGACAGATGACCCAGATTGACTGAAGGGATTTTCCATGCCATACAACATCGTGCTCAACTATGAAATCAATGGGAGACATGTTTTTGGTTAAAGCATTTGTCATCACAAATAACTGTTACGTGTTGTGAGGTCCTGCTTCCCATGAAGTAGCTGGACACCTTCTGCCAATGGGAAGTAGTGAATTAATTCCTTATTCTACTTTGCTTCCACAAATAGCTTTTCTTGTCTTATTAAACTCTTTATCTCAATCCAAGTTTTCAGCTTTTGCACTTCCAAGTCTCTCTCCCATTCCTCTTGGGAGAAGTGAGCAACAGACTAGGCTCAAGGTCAGCCACTACAGCACACAAACTACTTTTGCCTTGGCTGACAAAGTCTTTTTGTTGTCCTGAATGATCTGTTCTTTGCCATCAGGGCTGATGGAAAACAGGTACGCGTGTCCCCATCAGGACATGGAGGAAGAACTGGTTTTGCCTCTCACCTTGAATGAGGAGGTGTTTGAATGAAAATGTATTTCTGGTACTCTGACTTAATCATGCATGAGATGAATTAATTGCAAAGGCAAATAATTATTTCTTTCTCCTTTTTGAGCATCTTCTACCAAGCATCACAGGGCCAAGGAAATTAAGGAGAGGAAATTTTTTTGCCGTTCTGGGTAGCAGAACTCAGCTCCTCCTTAGAAACTGTCTGCTTTTACTTTACCAATCTTCTCATCCGCATTCCCTGGACAGTATATCCAGCTCCTAACAAGATCATGAATTTTAAGATCACACAAAATGTGGATACTATTACCAGAGGCTGTCCATACAGGGGAGAGAAGTTAAGTGTGATAGGCAGCTCCTAACTGCCTCCACATTAATTATTTGTCCAGTTGCTGGCAGCTGCTGCTGCTGTTGTTGAGTAATAGTGTGTCACCCAGGTAATGCAACATGTCACTTTTCAATGGGCTACAGCACTTAGGTAGTCCATTTTGCCAGATTACAGTGGTCAATGCTGTAAGTGCCATTTTCTATTTCCTGGGGGAGCAACTGATCCCCAAAACAAGCAGTCAGGTGTCCCAGTGTTGCAAAATGTGGCATATATAAAATTTTCTTAAGAAAGTATTTTCGTTGATGTTTGCTCTTGGTGTAATTTTAAGCCTAATAAACAAGAAAGGAAATTTAATCCAGAGATAGCAGCTAACAAGCTCTAAGGGATGTCTGGGTGTTAGAAGGACAAATTAGTTGTCATTAGGACTTCATTGTTAAGGTTTAGGGCTTCAGTGATCTCAGATCCAGGAGGAGGTTCCTAAAGCATAGGAAGAAGAGTGTACCAATGATAGAGGGCACAAAGACTGCAGAATCTGTGGGCCACTAGGAAATTTGGCAGAACAGACAAGGTAAGGAAAAAATTAATAAAGCCAACCCAGCAACTGTGTTGAATCATCCTCAGCTGGGGAAAGGTAATTCAGGTAGTGGGAGACTGATCATGACTCAAGGCCCACTGACTCCCAAAGCCCACAGCTCAAGAGGAGAGAACGACTGAGAATCCTTGACCAATAGAAGATAAGCACCACTATATAAGGATTTCTGTACTGCAATGGGTCGGGTAAACAAGGGCCTGCAGGGTAGGCAAGTCATTGCGAATTAGCCCACGAGGGCAGATATCATTTCCATTCTATATATGGCACAAAATCATTATTGTGCAATTCCACTGATTTAGTAATGTTTGTTGCCATGCCGACCCTGTGGCAACACTTCCACCATCAAACCCAGATGAGTACATAAATGTGATTGTTTACTGAACGCGTACGTCTCATAAACCCTTTTGCCTTTAAAGGGAAGCCATTAATAAGGCTGTGCCATCTTGGTTCTGTATTTTTCTTTCGCTCTTAAGAAAGAAGTTTCTATGTAGATCTTGTAACTTGTAAATAAAACAAGTTAAAACTGATTAAGTTACTTTGACATCTCTTGTGCCATCGAAATTACTTTTACTAGCTTTTTTTGGGCCGGTAATTAAAGGAATCAGACTCATCCTATCTTTACAGTGTTATAAAACTTGTGTGTGATTCTTTCATCTGATGAAATAGACCAGTATAAGGCAAAATTTATGGATGGTGTTACAAGAAAATGAGAACTTACATAAATTTTCTGGCATATCACTGGTTGCTGTACCAAAAAACAGCAGAAAATGCTGCAGTTATATCAACATAACTTGATGTCCTGGGTTGTAGTATAAGATATGCACAAAGTATTCTATCACCACCTTCATGAACTGTTGAAACCAATTGTTGAAGCAGTGTTCTTCCAGGTTCCCCCTCCCTCTTCTCTTAAGGTTTCTTCTATTAATGGCCTGCTGCATGACTCATAGGTAACTCCCTCTGGGAGTTCTCTCTCTTTAATGGGCCATCAAGGACCCCCTGTATGACTCATTATCCCATTGTGAGATGATCCGCCCTGGGGGAGGAGCCAAGCATTCTCACCTGGATATAATCTGGGATTTGGGACAGTACAGGGGACCTTACCCACTGGATTCCCAGAGGATCAGAGCTACCAGACCTTACTACAGGATCACTGCTTCCATCATTCCACTCAAGTTGTATTCTGACTCTGCCAGTGGTTTTCTTTTGTATTATTGCATCTATTTTATTTTATCCTTTTTTCTTCTTCAAATTAAATTGTATTTCTGACTTGGAGCCTCTCACTCGTTTTGCTTTCAAACCACGACACTTGACTATATACTTGACTATAACTATAATTTGTGTGTGTGTGTGTGCGCGCACATGTAGCCTCTAACGCCTTCCCTGTGGAGTATTGATACAATTTCTCGGTTTTTCATTATTCCTCATGAAAAAATAAGTAATGGATTTCATAGCACAGTCACTTTTTCATGCACAGAAACTTCACATTCTTTTCAGAACGAAATACAAAGTCTGTATGGTCCATTAAAAAGTGATAATTTGCAAGAAAACTACCAGTGTAGTTACTTCAATTGGAGCAGGAAAAACTTCTTAATTCTGCATCCCTTCAGGACCCAGGGTTTTACTTAGTCTGCACCAAACGTTTTTAAATACAGGTTGACACAATTAGAACAATTCAAGCACAGATTTACCCAGAAGGAGAGTACCAAAGAGGCTAAAGTTACCCTGCTGACATTACAAGCTATCATCTCCAGTGCTCCCCACTAAAGAGCTCTGCAGAGCACACAGTTCTCCCTTACAGGCTTACACAGACCAGGTATTCATGAGTGGCTGGACTAGGTGCCACAATAAAGGTAGCCAGGATGTCGTGTGGATGAAAGCTAGGAATGTAAGAGCAGGCTAGTTTACAGCAGACCTGCTTGTTTAGCAGAAAATCTCATACCACAAGAATGGGGTAGGCTAAATAAAAGAAAAAGCATTCAATTTTGCATCATTGTTTCAAATGTATTGAAGTTGCTTCTATTTCCCCACGTACTTAAATCCTCTTCATTTACTGCCAGGTGCACTGGAGAGAGAGTCCTTTGCTTTCAGCCCCTCTGTACTGATTAATTTCTTTTAATTTAGTCCTGTTATTAATATGCAGAGTTGCTACTTCAGTTTTTAATATGTTTAAAATCCTTCCAAGCTGACCTCTTTTGCCTTTGCATCAGGGTTGCCAAACAAGGGTTGTTTGGGGAACTTGTAACACACAGTTCTCAGCAAAGAGCCAAAGCAAGGCTGCCTCCTCTCCCTCATGCAGTTCCTGGTAATGTTCTGTCTTCTCAAACAGAGTGTTACTCTGAAGCAGATTTACAAGTAGAAATAGAAACTGAATTAGATAATAGATGTGTAGTGTTTAACTCTAGGGTTTGTAAATCTTACTCAGGTGCTAGCTCCCTCCTTTCACAGAGATCCCTCTTTCTCCTCCTTCAAGGCCTCTGTACCACTTGCACATCAAATCAATGAACTGTGAAGCCAGTTAGGTATTTAGCATTAATTCGTCAAGGAGAAAAGAGAACACAAATCTTCTGGCTTCATCTCTCCCAGAAAAGGCCCCTGTGTTACATGTCACAGTTCCAGCCATGCAATGCACACCCACTGTTTCCTCAGTCCCCCACATTAAGACCAGGACTGGAACAACACCCTGGCTACACTGTAAATTTTCTGTGGTTTCATTTGGATAGCCATTCATTTCCATGTCTGATAGCAGGGCCCGAAAGTTTCTATCAGATTTTCCAGCCACAACTCCATTGCACTTTGTGTTATAAATAGTACAATAAGGCTATTGTTACCTGGGGTCAGCACTGAGGAGCTCTGCAAAAGTGACAGTGCAAAAGGAGTTTCAGCAGTGTCACTTAAACAGAGTGATAACATCCTGCTGGACTTCATTTAATAAATTCCAAGTATTAATTAAAGAGCTAATAATCTTGTGGAAGGGAAAAACATATGTATTTCTTGATGTTACTTCAATTAGAATTATTAAAGACAGTTATCACTAAGGATTTATTTATACTGCTTACATATTTAATTTATAAGATGAAAGGGGAAAAAACTAATTTACAAAAAAATCCTGTTCAAAATATAACCTGTATTTATAGAATATCATTTCTCATTAAGCATTGGGTATCCATTTCTCCTTGAATTTAATTAAGTATACTTGATTAAAGAGTGAACAGCAGTAATTGACAAGACTCATTAAATTCCCCTTAAAACATACAGCTATGGATTTCAGTGGGAGTTAAATCAAAGTCTAAATTAAGAGCCAGATTGCTTCAAGATTAAAACAACTTGTTTCAAAGCCTGGGGACAGTTTGTTCAATTTTATACTGTATTGGTATTCTTCTTTTATTAAGTGTACAAACAGGTGGGATGAGATTCCTCTCACCCAACTTTAGATGTTTACAATTTGGAGCTAGTCATGCCAGACTCCCTTTATATTCAATGGAGAGAAACAGCCTCTTTTAGGGCATGATTCACCTGACCTATTTAAATGTCTACTTTAGAGTGAGATAAATTGTGTACAATAACCATTTGGTCTTCATTGAAAATACAAGTAATTAGGCAAATTCATTCAAAGGGAGCTGTCTGCAGCACAAGTGTTTACATTTAGTAAAATGATTACTTTCTTTGGCAGATGAAGGTATTTAGACTCATCATCAATGTATGTAGATGAGGATAAGCTAGGCAGTGGAACTGAAGCACAAATGTATATTTTACCTGATCTTTCAGATGGAACTTGATTGCTATACACAAAGCAAAGGCAAAATATTTTTTACTAAATAATACTCTTTGTTCTTCTGATCTGCTGTATTTGTAGCTGACCAACATCAAAAGTAACTCTTATTTAAAAGAAGGATGTGAATGGGCTACTCCTGCCCCTCCACCATTAGGGATATTTATGCAAACACAATAAAGGAAGGATTTTATTCTTGTGATATTCTTATTCTTATGATTCTCTTGCAATAAAAGCAGTCTTGGAGTTAAGTGCTAAAAAAGATCACAGAATTATCTGTGATATAATTAAGTTCAAGACAATCTGCTGCTTTGCTGGAATGAAAGGCATTTTTATGTCAAAATTTATATTATTTTCCCCTGGCATATTCACAGAGATATATTGATTTAGCTATATCATAGTAGCTGTACCTTGTTCTCCAAGACAAAGCATGTAAATAAAGCCAGAGTTTTCTCTGGGGCATTAATAATTGTACTTGTTTCAGGGTTTAAACAGAGTATGATATGGTTTTAGCGCAGAAACAATTTTACTAAAGATATCATTATTATAGATTGTGAGACTTTTTAATTGTGTTTCATTTATTTTCATTTTCTTAATTAAATGAAAATTGAAGTAATAATTTTTGTAAAATCTATTCCCTTTCTTCCTCACCCAGTGCTGGAAGTCATTAAATTCTAAAGACACTAATCACAGTTGCTGGTAGTAACTCTCTCTGATAATCTGCTTATTAGTCTCTAGTAAAAGATGACCGGATATATACGATGAAACAAACTTCCTCACGATGGGTTACATTTACATCTTGCTGTCAGTACACAGAAGCATTTTCTGTCCCTGATAATTTTTGTTTTGAGGAGATAAATGTGACATATATGCTATAAACCACTTGGAATCACAGAAGCATAAAGTAATCTAGAGGGACTCTGGGACTTTGTCAGGTTGAATCCCCTCTCAAAGCAGGGCTAACTGATGTTAGATGCTCAATGCCTTCCCCAGTTTTACACATCTGCAACTTTCCTAGACAACCTGTTATAGTGTTGGATCAACCATGATTCCATCATTGGAAGTGTTTAAGGTCAGGCAGGGTAAGGTTTTGAGCAACTTGATTTAGTGAATAATAATGTCCCTGCCCATGGCTGGAGGAGGTGGACTAAATGATCTTTAAAAGTCCCTTTCAACCCAAATAAATTCAGGAATTTTTTTTTATAATGGTGAGTTTGATTTTTTTTCATGGAATTTATGTCCATTATTACTTGTCCTTTTGTGCTGGACCTTTGTAGGAGATCTGTAACCATCCACTAAAAGGTTGTACACAAGTAAATTTTCTTAACGTTTTCTTCAGACTGAACAAACCCATTTACCTCATCTCTACTCATGTGTCACAGGCTACAGTCCTTTGGCCAGCTTTATGCTCCTCTACTGGACTTGTCCCTGTATGCTAATGTTTCTTGTATTTGGGAATCCAAAACTGGACACAACATTCCAGATGCAGCCTTTTGAGTTGACAAGGAAGTCACTTTCCCTGGCCTGCTGGCTATACTCTTAATAATGCAGCCCAGCATACATTTAGGCTTTGTTGCTGCAAGGGCACATTACTGGCTCATGTTCGGGTTGTTCACCATGACCCCCAGGTCCTTTTCCGAAAGACTCTGTTCTAGCCTGTCAAATTATACAGTGGCATTGTGTCATAGAGCTTTAGATGAGGCTTTACTTCCCTTTTTTAACTGACTTTTTTTTTTTTATTTGGTTGGGGTTTTTTAATTTTTGAACATCAAGAAATTTCTGTCAGGCTATTTCTCTAGCCTGTTATATTCTCTAGCCTGAATAACTGCCCTACCCTCCAGCATGCCATCTTTTCCTCACCATTTAATGTCACCTGCTAATGAGGATGCATTCCATTTCATCATTCAGGTCATTAGTGAAGAAGTTAAATACCACCAGGGTCACAATCTAATGTGGAAGAATACCACTCCTAACTGGCTACCAGTTAGAATTTCAGCTACTAACCAGAGCTCTTCGAGCCTGATGGTCCAATCATTTGTTTCATCAATCTCATAGACAATCCAACCTGTTCATGTCTCTCAAACATGGTTACAAAGATAGAAACATACATGGGATAGTCTTGCTAAAGTCAAGATAGCCAATATCAATTGCTTGCTTTTCGTCCCCAAAGCAGTCATCAATGAAGGCAGCCAGGTATCTGTGGTAAAGTCATGCTGGTTGCTGTAAAATTGTATTAGGGTTTTGGTGGTTTTTTTGTGAAAAAAAAAAACCATATCACCCTGAAATATTCCCCCCTGCAGCCCCCAGGACTGTTTGGCTAGCTCAGTCCTTGGGAGGAATATATCAGGGACAAGACAAAAAATTCAAAAGAGGCTCTTACCCCATGTCTTTTCCAGGCTTTATTCTTGATGGATGTCCAGGGAGGGTAAGAGGGTAAGAGGTAAGAGGGAGAACAAAGGAGACCAGGGCCTTTTCTAGTGTCCTGACCGGAAGAATAGCTGGGGCTCAGCCTACCAGGTCAGGAAAGAAATGGAGGGTCAAGCCCTATAGGTTTTAAGCTTCAAGTTTCAGGGGGTCCTTGAGGGGAAAACCTTAGCCCAGAGAAATACAACATCACCCTACACAGCTATAGCAGTTCCAGGGACTATAGATGACATGATGTCCTGCTTTAACCCCATCCAGCAAGTAAGCTGACTCCCAGAGGCACAGAATCACAAGAGTAAAAGTGACAAAACTTGTGGGTTGAGATAAAAACAGTTTAATGGGACAGAAGAGGAAGTAAATAGTAAGTGTTAGTTACAATAATAATAGGAATTAGAATATACAAAACAAGTGATGCACCACTTGCCAGGTGATGCCCAGCCATTTCCCAAGGGCAGCCCCTGGCCAGCTTTTGCTCTAATTTATATAGAGCATGATGTCATGTGGTACTGAATGTCCCTTTGGCCTTTGGGGTCAGCTGCCCTGGTTCTCTCCTCCCAACTTCTTGTGCCTCTCCAGCCTTCTTGCTGGCAGAGCATGAGAAGCTGAAAAGCTAAAAAGTTCTTGACTTGGTAGAAACACTACTTAGAAACCTAAAGACATCAATGTGTTATCATACTAAATCTAAAGCACAACAAGATACCTGCTACTAAGAAGAAAATTATCTATCTGTCTATCTAGCTATCTATCTAGCTATTCAGCTATCTAGCTATCCCAGTCAAAACCAGGTCAGATGCAGCAGTCAGAGTTGGGCTAGCTTTTATGCAAGAGCACATGCAGAGGGAAGCACAGGGACATTTGAGTATGTCTTCACTGTCATATGAGATTTTACTCGAATTTGCATGCCTTGCCTATGTTTCTCATGTGCTGGTTCACATAAACCTGAATCTAGCATAAACATGAAAGCTGGCTTGATAAGAAATTAAGATGCAACTAGAGAAGTTTTGAGTTTGAATTTAATTCCTGAAACAGTTTGGATGCAAAAATGCACAGGTCATTTGAATTGGCCTACTCCCAATCCTATAAAGTTGTCCTATCATACAGAGCAGCCTCATCTATCTGCCTGTATGCCCTCATATCTTGACACCACTCTTCTTCAATTCTGACACCCCTCTTTCAGCTGCTGCTGGTGAACTGCAAAATTTTTAAGACTCTGACAAAGAACAGTTTGGTATAAGAGGGGATCTGTTGACTCCTATGGTTACAACTTCTAGTAGTAAATATCCAAAAACTATTTGAGGATAGCCACTCCAACAAACAACAATCCTCATGAACTTCTTATCTAAGACAAGCAGCTCTCCACAGCCACATGAAACACATATTCCTGATTACAGCCATGGGTTTGGAATCCAGAATGATGGTCCCTCATTCATGTACTTGAAGAAACATCAAATTCCTTTCCACCGTTTCTATAACAGATAGAAATCTAGAATATATAGAACTCCATATTCTAATTCCCTCATTTATATGGAAAATATATATGAATTCATAATCAGAATATATATGCAGAAATCTATGTTCATATTGTATAAGAATATGTAATATAACCTATGTTCCATACAGAATTCCATATTCATATATAAGCTGTAAGAAAACTATGGAGATTTTCCTTTTCTAATAAATTCCAATATTTGGGTTCTTTTTCTGATGTTTTCACAAGTTATGCATATCATAAAGAACCTTGAATTCAAATGGTTGTAGTCAGCTCAGAGTCTATTGCTTACTGGTGAAAGCTGCTTGTATGTGAAGCCAGGGTTTTTTTCTTCCATATTTCCTAGTCATTCTGTCTTACAAAATCTCTTGTGGTCCTTCACAGTATGCCTTTGTCCTTATTACCCTGAATGTCTTGGTATCACAAGCTTTCCCACCATACCAGCAAACTTGCTCACCTCACTGCTTATTTCTTTTCCAGGTCACCTAGGAGTGTGCACAGAGCTCTGGGAAAATCAGTGGTTACCAGTGGTTGTGACCAGTTGTTACCACTGACCATCCACTATAATAAGTAACCTATCCTCTTACACTCTATTTCCCAAGTTATAAACTGTTATTGACCCATAAAATGACTTTTTATTTAATCTCATAACTACTAAGTTTCCTTGGAAGCTGTTGATGATGGTACTATGAAGTATCTTCAAAAGAACAAGCAGATTACATCAACATGGCTTTGTCCAAATATTTGCTGCCATCCTTCAAAAGGAGCAGTGTCAAGTAGGACTTTTGTTTTTAGGAGTCATACTGAGTTTTCCATAGTGTTTCTTTTATATAGCAGTTGCTGATCAGCCTTACAGACTCTCTGATGAGCTTCTCGGTGTGCTGAAGAAGAGTTTAGTCCTAGGTTAGAGATATTTAGCAAGTTGTTCCTCCCTGCTATTTTTTTTCTTTTTTTTTTCTTCTGTTTTTTTAATATGTTATCAGCCAGGATTTATGAATTTTTCTATTTTCCTCATTTGGATATGACTACAGTGTTTTAAAGGCTGGCTTCTCGCTTCTGATGACATCTCTTCCTTATTGTTTAGTCATGCCTGGCTCTTTGTACCTTTACTCAAGCCTGTCTTAATAGGTTGCATGTACTGGCATATGACCTAAATATATTAAAAGTATAATTCTCCCATGTCCCAGGTACTGGCCTCTGGTGATTATGTTTATGCACATATTAGTTAAGAAGGAAGAGAAGGTTGCCTAGTTTCTGCCAAGAGAACAGATATCATATGCAGTACTAGCCAACCTATGGCTCTGACAGTCAAGACATGAGACCTGTAATAAAGCAGAAACCCTGCATAATTTCAACCAAACATGTTTGCCCTCCCATTCCAAGCAGTGGTTTTATATTCCAGACCTGCAAAGGTAACAATCTGCTTCATATGTCTCTCCGGGCTGCAGCCCCCCACAGCAACACCTTACAAACCCAATCTGTCTTGCTCTGTGAAGGATCCTACTCAAAATATTCTCTTCTCTTCAGTCCAGAGAAAGTGCAGTCCCAGTGAGTATTACAAAAGAAATTAGTGATTAACTGAATCCTAAAAATAAGGGAGGAAGAAGGACAGACATTCATAAGAAAAAAGCAAAACAAAGGGGTGTCATGGATTCATTTTCCAAAGCAGCCCCAAATACACAGAGGGTAGTGTCTGAAAGTGCCAGGGTCAGTCTGCAGCCACCATTTCAGAGATCTCTCTCGTGACCACCTTTCCTTGCTGCTATGCAATGCTAACATGCTTTTGGGACATTACTCTTACCTTTCTTCTGGTAGGAAAAAAGCAGATCATATTTTGCTATGACATCCTTATGTCATTCTAAGGGATCAACAAGTCTATTTCAGCAGAAACAATCCTGCAGAGGAAACGAATTCAGGAGTCCATACTAACAATGTATGGGGTAGGAAGGCCTTGGAGCAAGAAGCTGCAGCAGCAAGCAGCACTTGTAAGGTGAGGAAATGTGCTCTGTGGGCAGAGCAGAGTCTCAAAGTGGGGGGAAGGGAGCAGCCCACACTCCAGGGATGGAGAGGAAAAAAGAAGCAGGTGAATGACAGACTCAGCAAGAGGAAGTGCTTGAAGAGATTGAGAAAAGGAGCAGTTTGCAGCCACACAGGCTGCAAGATATGACTTGGGAACACACTGAACCTTGAAGATTGGCTGCCCCTGTGGGAGCAGATCTGCTGCCTGTGGTGTTCACAGGGTGGTCAGTGATGGTCTGCGCCCCACAGCCTGCTCAGCCTGGTCTTGGCTCCCTCCTTGCCTCACAAGAGGCTGTGAAGCACACAAACAGCTATAAAAACACAAAGAGCATTTGGATGTTGATGTCCAGGCAATCTTCAAAGTATACCACTTCACAATTGAAGTGCCTAAATGAAACTCCAAAGCTCTTTTGAAGTGGGAGTTGAGGGCCCAGTGGAAGATCGTGAAGGACACCCACTGCTCAGTGGAGATGCTGAGCTGTGGCAGTGGGAACTATACACTGCAAGACTCCATATTCCTGAAACTCAGATGGATCTCCAGATGTTATCACACATCAATAAATAATGACTATTAGAATAAACAGAGGTATAAACAATGGGCTTCTTAAACAGAGGAGAGGAACTGCTTTTGTCCTTCCTAGTAGTATGATCCTTCTGAGTAGTATTTTTCACCTAGCCTAGTGTTGGAAATATTTATTTCAAAAACAATAAGCAGATTTAGTACATTTTAAATGAAAGACGCTTCACATTTATTCTTTGCCTTGTCGTGAAGCCATTCTCACTTAACGCAGGGAGTTAATTAAACCCGCCTTCACTAATCTGGCTGACAATTTAGACAGTAATTAGTGCAACAGGAACAGACAAGACCTTACAGTTCTTTCAAGCCCCAAGGTTAATATAAGCCTCAAGGCCATTTGCTACAAGATTTACCCAGCCCTTCTGCGCATTCCTCTCAATTCCCTAGGTACAAACCAACTTTTAGAATCAATCCTTCTGGCTTTCCAGAACCCTATACTTTGAACTTCTCCACTAAGAATAAGTGGAGTTAGCAACACCCATTAGTGCAGCAGTATTTGTGAAATGCAATTTTTGAAGAATTTGCCCTATAATTAAGGTATGTGTGTCAGCATCCTCTTTAGTGGCATCAGCAATTAACATTACTAATGATGTCTCATGTCTGCAGCTTCTCAGGTGCCATTTTGGCCCTCTGTTTCAGCTTTTTAAACCGGAAAACATTACTTATTTACAGGAAACACATCTGTATCTTCCTGGAACAGCTGTTAGTTAAAAACCATGGAAAAAATTTGAAGCATGTATCTTATCTTAGGTTTATGGAGCAGAAATTAAAGCACATAAGGTGCTAGAGACTAAATACTGGAGTACGGGCAGTGTTTTCTTGCCATCATGACCTGTATATGGAAAATACAGAAATTGCGAGGTGGAGTAATGAAAAGACATTTGGAAAAGTGGTTACTTTTCACAAAATAAATTTCTGGTAAAAGACTCCATAGATAGGAGCTGTTTCTAGTCCTGGTCCAACACACATTTTGTAAGGCTTATGTGAAGTACCAAAGATGCTGTGTAAAATGAAGGTCTTCTTATTATACAAATGGCTATGCCCAAGTCTCTAAATATTCTGGATAAAAGCCATTGAAATAATTATCATTGTGAAGTCTTGCAGCATCCCTCTAAAGCCATTAGTGTATGTACTTGTCACTCTTCCAAACAATTCCATTGCTTTGTACACAACAAAACACATTTCTTTCTTATTACCTGAAAGAGTATACATTACTTATACATTAACATCTTGTCCCTGTTTCCCTCTGCACTAAAAATGTGGCAACACATATTTTAATGATGGAAAGAAAAATGCACCAATTAATCCAATTTCTAGAAATGAAGAAAAAGAATGACAGAAACTTAGAAATACAAGTCCATTCTTGACTTACATCCAGGATAGATACAATTATAGATAGTCACCAAATTTGTGAGGAAATGCCACCCTTTATTTGTAAGAACAGTAGTACATAACTTCCTTTGCAAAACCATAAGGAAGTGCACAGCCTTCCTATATATTCTCTATGTATGTATTTATTTTTCACCATAGAATCGCAGAATGGTTTGGTTTGGAAGAGACTTTTAAAGGTCATCTAGTCCAATCTCCTGCAATAACCAGGGACATCTTGTAAGTCTGCACAAGTGAAAAGACCACAACTCACTAATAAGATGAAATATTGTTTTTAAGGCACGTGTGGGCATTGATGACCTTCACTGCAATGGATGTACAGAAAAAAATGTTACCATGCTCTGCCCCAGCTCTGGGAGCAGATCCAGCATGATGCAGAAGCACAGTGAGCAACTACTTCCGATATCCTGTGGGTGCCAGTCAGAAAGGGAGAGTGATGTCTAATTCACACCCTGGGAGAGTCCCTGGGAGAACTCCATACACTCAGCTTTGGCTGGTGAAACAGTCACCCTGTTATGCTTATTGCAACAGAATGGGAAGGACAGGAGATTTACTCTTAGATAGAAGTTCTCCTAGTGCACCAGAGACAGCTGTGGCTCTTGCACTTTTAGAAACAACTTAGAAATGTTTGGACCTTGCCCAGAACCATCTCCCATACACAATTAAAAATTCACTGTCTTTTCTCTGTTGGAGACACACGCTCGCAACATAATAATTCTTCATAGTTTGCTTTTTTACGTTTTCATCAATTGTCTCACAGCCTTGCTTCTGTTGTTTGGTTACCAGGAGTCAGGTAAGTTTCTCTTTGGGTCAGACAAATTATGCCAGCAGCTCTGCCAAAACAAAGAATCTCCTGCAACCTATTATTCCCGCTGTGCTCTAAGGCTGTTATTTCCACTTGCACCACTCAACTCCCTAGTGGGGAAACATTCCCCCGCAGCCCCACGTCACCCGCTGCAGGGTGGGAAGGTGGCTGTGTGCCTCACAGCCCAGCTCCTGTTGCACACTGCCCTGCCTTTTTCCACTGACTTGCTTTGCCATAATAAAAATTGTGTTTTCTTTCATAGAATCAGAGAATACTAAGGGTTTTGGAAGGGACCTTAAAGATCGCTCAGTCTCAACCCCCCCAGCCATGGGCACAGACACCTCCCACTAGATGAGATGGCTCAAGGCCTTGTCCAACCCGGCCTTCAACACTGCCAGGACTGGGGTAAAATAAATGGGCAAAGAGACTGGCTCCTTTTTAATGCCTTTATTAAGATCAGCTCTAGGTGGAGGCTCGAGGAGCTGCACACACCACCACTGTTCCCGATGGACGATGCAGAGGAGGAGACAATCAGCCCTTCCACACGGCCAAGCTGGGGGTTCCTTCTCACAGGGGTCCCTGGAAAATCCCACTGATTCATTGGAAAGCTTGGGGAAGTCCTGTGTATTGGATACTTCTGAAGTTATGGTGACAAGCTGGAACTCAGATCTGGTTGGTGTGAGGCTCTCCATGGTTCTGCTGACTTAGAGTGGTTATTTTTAGTTTTTGGTTTGTGTTGGTTCGTTGTTTTTAGGGGTTTTAAGTTCGAATTTTGTCCCACAGACACCTGAGGTCTTTTCATCTGCATGTGGGGCGGTGCCAGGTTCCCCAGTCGTTGTTATGGCCTGAGCCATGGTTGCTATGACAGGAGTGGCACAAAGGAAGGGGTTTCAGTTAATTAATATTTGACAAACAAAACATTTAGGGAAGGTATTTCAATTACCATAACAATCAGTCTGAGCTAAACGGCAGAGAAAAGCCCCACCACAGGCAAGGCAAAACTGAACTTAGAAATTGTTATTTTGTTTCTTTACAGGTTTGAGCTAAACGATAGAGAAAAAGCCCTACTAGAGACAAGGCAAACAGTATCTAACTGAATTCAGAAAATGGCATTTTGTTTCTTACATGGGGTATCCACAACCACTCTGAGCAACCTGTTCCAGTACCTCACCACTCACAGTAAAAAATATTCTTCCTAGTATCTAACCTAAATTTCACCTCTTTCAGTCTGTACCTATTACTCCTTGTCCTACAGCACAGCTCCTAAAGAAGAGTCCCTCTCTGACTTCCCTGTAGGCCCCCTTCATGTATTGAACGGTTGTTACAAGGTCTCTGCAACAAATCTTCTCTTCTACACTTGAGAGCCCCAACTTTCTCAGCCTGAAATAATTAATCATATTTTCCTTCTCTATCTGCAGTTCAGCCCTGAATAAAGCTCTTCTTTGATGGAGAAATTTCAAAGGACATTTTACAAAGTTTTCAAGGAATACAGCAAACTAGTCAGACACATACGTTGGAAAGGCACAGCAATTCGAGGTGCTCCCACCAATACAGAGCTGACTTGCATTAGACCTGTTAGAATGGAATCAGGATGAAATTACTTCTGAGATATGATTATAACTCCCAGGTCAAGAACAAGAAGAGTTATCTACTATTTCTTCAGGAAAACCTTAAAGGAGAGTAAATAGGAAACACAGTTCTGTTGTTCCCTAGTGGAAAAGTCGCCGCTTTGCATCCACACCGCAAAACTACGGGCATGTCCTCCTGCAGCGGCGAGACGCAGCGTGCTCCACGGAGGGGCTGCCGGGGGCCGAGCAGCGCCCGGGCGGAGCGGCGGTGCCACGGAGAACCGGGCAGAGACGTGGCGGGGTTTGCCCGGCGGCAACCGCGCCGTCAGCGCCATGGGGGAACAGCAGCCACCCCCACACCGCGCGGGCGTGTGCTCTCCGGGCAGCGCCAAAGCAAACACGGCGCCGAGCGCTCAGCGCATCGCCCGACTCAATCGCGGAAGTTGATCGCTTGTGCCTCGAG
>JANPWX010000449.1:5742762-5783305 GCA_024734555.1 Trochalopteron elliotii | reverse complement strand
ACGCTCCGCGGGGGTCAGCGCTGCCCGCCCGCCTCCGCCCGCCCGCCCGCCGATAAGCCAAGCCATGACCGCAGCGCCTCAGGGGCCAGATCTCAGTTTTCTGAACGAGGAGGAAGCCAGGGCGATTTTCCAGGTGCTGCAGAGGGACGCGGAGCTCCGGCGGGCAGAGAAGGACAGAGTCAGGTACCGGCTTTCACCCCCGTCCTGTCGGTGCCCACCGCGCCCATGCGGAGGTGGAGGGCGCGGAACGGGGCTTGCGGAGGGCTCACGGCCCCAGCCCGGCGACGCGGGGAGACACTCTCGTCCCGACGGGGAGAGCGGGAAAGGGGCTGGAGAGAGGGAAAGGAGGTGGTGGGTGGGTGTCCCGCCGGGAAGGGTCTGCGCCAGCCAAGGCGGCATGGGGCTGCGGTGCTGCGCGGCAGGGAGAGCTGAGCTCCCGGCGGTCCTGCCGGGGCATCGGGGAGTGCCAGTGGCTGCCGCCAGCGCTGGCTGCCGCTGGAGCCGTCCGGCCGGGCACCTGAAGCATCGGGACGTTTGGGAAATGCGTGTTGTGACAGAGACGGCTCTGAGTCACGGCTGCGGCTCCCCGTGGCACCTCTCCTTCCCCGGGGAGGAGGAGGAGGCCGCTTCTGTGCTTCACCGTGCCGCTGGCATGGCGTGTGGGCTGAACACCGGTACCCGGGAGACCACGGCGACGGGGAATTGAGTGGATCCTGGCAGCTTTTGGAAACAAAGCCAGGCGCTCACCTGCCTGAAAGGTAGTTCACAAGACTCTTGAAAGTGACTTAGTTGAATTCTCTCTGCCTTATCAAGATATAGGACACCTCGACCTTGCTTCTAGCTCATATTTCCCCTTTGTGCAATCGTTTATATTGATAGTAAAAGCAAAAGTCGAGGCATTAATAGAAATTATGCTGGGAAATGAGCCGTTTATTGTTAAAGGTTATAATTTCTTCCCACAGGTATGACTTTTGGCACATTGTGAAGGGAGAGGCAGTGTCCTCTCAGATTTGCAACTGGGCACTTTTCACAAGTAATACTTACATGGAAGATATAGAGGGAATGTTAATGAGTAACATTTGTGTCAAGTGGATTTTTGTACTGCGAATTTTTATTTCAGTAAAGTGGATTTTATGATGAGCATGGTTAATTATTATGTGTCAACAATGACTTACATCTAAAACTTGTCATGGTTTTCTGTGGCATGTGAACCTGGACTGAGTTAAGTTTTGCAATTTCTTTCTTCCATAATTTGGTATTGCTTTTCTTTTTCTGATTAATTTCTGTTCCATGTCTCTTATTATTACCCTCCCAAAATGGAGAAATACTTTGCTGGATATATGAAATTACATAGCTGGACTAAGTTTAAAACTCTAAAGTTTTTTGGACTTAAGCTGAAACAAATGCATTGAAACTTCCAATGCTGTAGAGAGCCTTGTGAATCAGTAGCCTGCTCTTGAGCTTGGAGCTTTCACCTGCCCCCAAATTTGTGTTTGTTTCTTTGTCTGTGCACTTCGGACTTTGTCAATAGAAAATGTTCTCTATGTGAAAGCTGTCAAAATAAACATGGTATAACAGGATGTTTCTGGTGATGCTTTACTGAGATGTAGTCAGTTTAAATCTCAGCTGAAGAAGCATTCACAAGTTGAGAAGAAGGTAGGTGAAACGTTCATGACCAAGGTGCCATACTGGCAATCTAGGTTAAACCCTGGATCTATCAAACGTATGTGTCCTTGGGCAAGTTTTCTAATCTCTCCTGCCCCTAATAAAAGTACTTTCTTTCTTTCTTACTCCACTTGTCTACCTGGTCTTATTTAGACTGTAAGCTCTTCAGGCCAGAAGACTCCCATCAGAAGCAGACAGGTTCCAGTCTGTGTGGTGTTGCCCTGTGCTACTGTAATCAAAGTAATAACAGTGATCACCCTGGAGGGCCAAATCTTGCAGTTCCTATATGACCACAGTGAGCTTCAGTGGCTCTAAACAAAATTGCATTTGTTCCCCTTTGTCTCATATGCCTGCTTCTTTGTCATTCTTATTACTATTATTTTGATAATTAACTTTGTAGACATTTTTTTCATTTTGAAAGTTTTAAAAGAATGCCTGAGAACTGTGACAGCCCACTCCTGGGATATTTTCAAAGTGTGATTTTGAAGCTATTTGACTGATGCTGTCAATCAAACAAGGCCTGTAGGAGACGGTGTGGAATGGAAGGAATGATTTCATTAAGACTACTCTTTTTGCACAAAGTTGGTGAAGTGAGTTGCCCTTCAAACTGCTCTTGAGCATGGTTTTGGAAAGAGCTGGTTAGAGCTGGGCAGGGCCAGGGAGCAAATCAATAACAACCAGTGGTCAGTAACAAACTGGTAACGTGTTTTTGGTGACCCTCTGTATTTACAGTATAGCATGTTCCTGCATAGACCAATCTAGACTGGATTGACAGAGGGAATGAAGCATTTGCTGGCAGACCAAAGTCGGGTTCTAATGACTGTGCTGATCTTGTTCATACTGTTTGATGTCATACAAGCAAGCACATAGCTGTCTGCCAGTCTCTTAAAAGATCAATGAAAAATTGAAATTCATTCCCAGATATAAGTCTAGAATCCAAAAAGCAGGAACAAGCTACATTTGTTATATTGAAAAATGTTAACACCAGTTAATTTTGAAAGACAAAATAAGAAATAAAATCAGAAGATGAATTCTGACATTCTCTGTGGTTTACTATTACTTCCTCAAATGTGTTGAGCTTGCAATTTTTTCCTGACAAATGCTTTTTTTTCCCCTTTTCTTGTTGCTCACCTACACTGGGTAGAACTGAATTTCTCTTCATCCAGACAGTCCATGCCTTTGTGAAATGGAGTGTAAAATGGGGATATTTCCTGGGGAAAGTTTGCTTTACACAGGTTCTCTCATCTCCCTTTCTCTTTGTAGCCTTTGTGTAGAGCAGGAATGTGGGAATTAGGTTGTCAATTGTACACAATTGTGTCATTCTCATCTCTGCTTGGTGTTTCCCCTCCTGTTGCTGCTGATGCCCCAGCACATTCTCTGGGTACCATTGGCCCTTTCTTGGCTCTCTTGGCAGCCTTCAGACCTCTAAGCTTGCCCTGGGACACCTCTCAGTATAGCTTTCCTTTTATACACAAATGAACTTTATGTCCTGTTGGACCTTAATTTGTTCTTGTTATGGGCAGGGAGCAGAGCTCTTGCTGTGTCCTGACCTGCCGGTTCCCAGGACTGCATTTTTTGGCCTCTTCTCCCAGTGCCCTCTCGTGGCTCCTCTCAGCAGTACCTTTGAGCAGCCACCACACCTGCCTCCTTCTTGAAACAAGTTCAGAGAAGCAGCAAGTCAGCTTTGCTGCTTCACTCACTCAAGACAGCTCACTGCTATATACACCGAAAATACTCCAGAAACTTATTAATCACATATTTAACAATTTAAAAGAAAAAATACGTATTAGTTATGAGCTCGGGTAACACTTGCCTTCGGATTTCTTTGCTCATCCAACACAGTTTCATTCATAATACCAGTTCAAAGAAAATTTCATTTATCCTAAGTGTTAGCATGGAAGAGACATGAAATTTAGAGGTTTTATATCAATATACATGAATTGTTCCATAATAGTATTTGTGGTATTAAGGCAGAATTCCAACTCAAGTCATGAAATGCTATTTAATAAGCCTGGTTAATGAAACTGATGATTTTACAGATCCTTGTGGAAGGAGGTTCCTTGTCACAAATATTTCAGTTACAATTAGATGCCCAGAAGAAGACAGGGAGGAATACAGCATGTTCACAGTGCAGTATCATGTTCAGATGGCTCCCCAACAATTCAGTTTCCATAAGAACGCAATGAACGTTTGCACACTTATTAATACCACAGATCAACTTTCCGTATGTAATGAAATAGGCCTGAAAATCACAACATAAAAACATTCAAGATACTATTTGGCTTACGGTTTCAAGATTCAGACTGCACCCAGCTCATCTTCTTAAGCTTTGTTCTGCAGCTGCTGGGGACAGAAATTAAAAAAAACCTGTCAGCTAATATTTGCACAGAGAGCTCCAGGTCCCAAAGGCTAAACAAACCTGTAGGTGCTTCTCCTTTCTGTCCTTTATTGATGAAGCAAATGGGCAGGATGAAGAGAGCTGACTGTCTTCCATCCCTTCAGGACAGCACTTCAGAGCCTGGCAGGTAGCAGAGGAACTGGCAGTCCTTGTAGGAAGTCTCAGCAGCATTAGGGCATGAAGCTGTGGGATACAGAGGTGGAGCTAATGCCTTTTGTCTCCAAGGCAGCTCCTCCCTCTCCAGAGTGTGGAGAGGCAGACAGTGCCCAAGCAGGTGTCATTCCAGTCACCTTTGGGTCTCTGATGTCTCATAGTGTCTGAGCACTGGGTGTTGAGATGCACCTCCACCCCTGGAGCTGCATCAAGGCCCAGAGAAAGCAGGTGAGATGAGAAGAGCCAGGAGACATGGAGCCAGCTACTTAAAAGAGGCAGCAGGTAGGGGGATGTGGCATGGGAGCAGGTAGTTGGTACAGTTGCAGGTGGTGCAAAAAATGAACAGTTGGAAGACAGAGTAGAAGAACTATGGTTATATAGAAAATGCATGTAAAAGGGCACAAAAGCTCTGTATTCTTAAATAATTTTATTTAGGAGATTTGGCTGTTTTATGTAATGCGCCTATTACAACTGCATGCTATAGTCTTGTGCTGTTTTATTTTTATTAATCCTTGAGAAAAAGGGAATACTGTTATTTTCACTTTCAAATGAGATACTGAAAACAACTGAGACACTGAGCCACAGAATGGGGAAATGAACCTACCTCCACTAACAGCAATTTACTCTCTAAATCCTGTTTTCAGAACTAACTATGCATGTATTATTTAAGGATTTTTTTTCTTTTTTTTCAGTAGGAGGAATGGCAAAAAATTAGTTTCCAGCTCTAGAACATATCTGGCACATCAGCCACTTTCTATGAATAGGAACTGAAAAAAGAGGAAAGGGAAATTGAGCTTTTAGGAGAGGATAGCACTCATTCCATTTGGTTTTATTTGTTTTGCCCTTTTCCAGGTTTGTTTATGCTTTTCGGGGGAGGTTTTAGTAGATTTATTTTGCAGATGACAGTGAGAATAGATGGCAGCAAAACAAAGGTTTGTTTTAATTTACCCTCAAATTTGAAGATGAAAAGCATATGAAATTAATTGGGAGGTACAGTCAGCACCACTCAGTGCTCCACTCTTGCTGACCCATTAACAACATTTGAGTGTTGTGGGAAAGATGAATCCCCTTGTTAGACTGTTCTAGACAGTCTCTACAATAAATCATTTGGACATAGTTACTTGTTATAGCACACAGCTGTTCTTACTGCCTCATGGCAGATCATTTACTGAGTTCATTTGTTGCAAGTAATTCCTTACTGTATTCTCTTGACTGACATTTGCTCTGACAGACTCTCTACAGGTCTGGCAATAGAAGGTGGGAATAAAATCCTGTGTTGGAAATGTATTTTTTAACTTTCTTCTCTTAGGAAGATATTTGTTGCAGAAGTGCAGACATATGTATGTATTTGAGCATATTCATACTTGCTGCTTCAATTATATTGTCTTGCTTACAGTTTGAGGGGTCTGCCATTGCAGGCTTTATTTTGTCATGTTCACAAAAGTAGTCCTGTTTGCCTTCTTGGAGACCAAGAATAACTTCTTGGGTATTACAGATCTAGATTTGGGGCTTAACTCCTTATAATTACAAAGAATTTTTAAAATCAGCTCCAAAATACATGAGCTGCTTGGGTGAGGAGAGCAGACAGGATACCAGGACAGCATTACTTGGGTATATTGTTCCAGTGGAGCTCCCTCCCTGAACAAAGCATTAATAAAGAAATTCTTTCATAAGAGATACTCCACCCAGGAATGTTTCAGGGTGCAAGTGTTCTATTGTGTCTTGTTTGTGGACAAGATACTATTATTACTTACCACTGATATTGTGCCACCAGCCTGTTCAGTGGTTTGTAAACACTAATGAAAATAGGTCCTTGAAGCCCTGAAGGGCTAACATGCTAAAGAAGTGCCAATAGAAGCATAAATGGCAGGGAAGACAGGGATTTAAAAACCTTTACTTGGTTTGGTAAATAATTACTATCATAAGAATCCCATTTTGGGACATCCCTTGGTTGAGTGGGGGTACTGTAATGACATGCAATTTACCAATTGCATATTAAGTTGCTTATCAAGTTTTTTCCTCATTGTGTTTTTTAATAGTCCTATCTCCTGGTGGGGTCTAGACTCATGGACTGGAGCTTCACACAGGGTGAGAAAGAGAAGTAGAAATGGCCAGGGGCAGGTAGGCACTGTTTGTGCCATTTTCTCTGTTGGTTTTTACTCTGTCTATCCGGGCTAACTAGACCAAAGTCTGTGATGTAACTCTAGTTTTGCATCTACAGAGCAGAGTCTGGACCAGCATTGCTGACAGCTCATTGGTCTTGTCCTTTCATAGTGAACTAATTTCGGTGTCAATCCTTTCCTCTAAAGATTTGCACTTGCTGTTTGAGGGCAGGGGGTTTCCTTTGGTGCATGTGGTGGCAGAAGGAAGAACCTTTTGAGGTGTGTAATGTTTGGAAGAGCCTGTCTGTAGGGACACTGAATGTATTTCTCTTTTCAGGATATTGAGGCCATGGTGGCTACCCATGGTTGCTCCCCACAGGGCTGGCAGGGCAGGGCCTGGCCACCAGGGCCTGTCCCCAGTGACACAGATGGCAGCCCAGCAATGGCTGTGGTGGCGTGGCAGGGCCAGGGCCAGGCTGTGGGGCTGAGTCACGCTCAGGGTTGGGGTCAGGCCTGCTGAGGGCAGCCGGGTCCACCACAGTCTGGTGCTCATGGGGCAGGGCCGGAAGGATGGTGCAGGGCCATGGTCAAGCCAAGAAGGCATGTCAGAGTCAGGCCTGGTGGCAGCGCCCAGGGTCAGCCATGGCCCTGTAATGGCCAGGCAGGCCAAGTTGGGTGTCAGCCTGGGGTCAAGGCAGAGGCTGTGCACAGACACAGCTGGGGATGCATCTGAGGCTGTAAGTGGAGCAGCCCACTGGGACAGCCTGTGCTGAAACGCAGCTCCCCAGGGAAGGAGGGCTCGCCCTTGCTGAGGCCTGTGACTGTTGCCTTCACACCACCTTTCTCTAAGGACACCCAGCTCTGCTCTCCCCAAGCTGGTCCAGGGTCCAGGCAGCCAAACCCACAGGAGTGGGAAGGACATTCTCAGGGCACTTCATCTGTGCTCATTCAAACGCAGGTTTGTGCCAGGTCTTTCAGACTATTGAGACTAATGTTTGCATTTTCAAGTGACCAAACAGTGTAAAAGTGAAAATCACAAGGATTATTGTTATTGTTATTGTTATTGTTATTGTTATTGTTATTGTTATTGTTATTGTTATTGTTATTGTTATTGTTGTTATTATTGAACTCACTTTCTGATGTCACTAGGGCTGCCAAAAGTGAGATGGTATTGAAATTGATGAGATTTAAGCAAAGACTTACTGTTAAGTCATAGGCAGACAATTTCCAAGTCCAAGCTTAATGGTAAAAGTAGAATTTATTGAACTCTGTCTATATAGATAAATTGACCAGGCCTCAAGAATAAATAGGTCAGACACAGCAGAGCAAGCAAGTACTAACTGTTGAGTAGACAGTCAATACGGGGAGTTATTCTGGAATAGCTAATGCAGAATAGTCCAATTTTTTTAGGTTTTCCATGGACTTGTGACCCAGTTGCAGTCTTCCGCACTTTGTAGGAAGTCTTCACACTTCCCAGGTTTCACTTCTCCAATAGTAATGTCTCTATATTTTCAACACCCTCTGTCTCCTCCACAATTCAAGTGCAGAAGCTGAATTAATAATTGACATTAGTTGGAATTGGAAATTGCCATTAGGTAAAAGAAGACAGATTTCCATACTAAGTAAGCAGAGAGTCATTGAGGTACCTCCATGAGGAGAAGAGAATGATTTTCTCATGCTGACAGCTTCTACACACTGTGTCCTAACACTTTCAACTCCTTGCACGTATTTCAGAAATAATAAATAGGTTATGCCAGTAATTCAAAAAAGTGTTTCACAGAGCACATCTGATTCATGTTCAGAGTGGCTGTCTGTCTCCCCATGCATACTGGCACAGCTGGGCTCTGGTGCTGTGCTCAGGCTACGTGTGTCACAGGCCTGTCAAAGAATGCAGCACCTGCTTTCGTAGCGAAGCCCAAGGCGCTGGAATTTTGCTAGATTTGGTCCCTGACATACTTCAAACTCCTGCATCTGTCCAGACATGCAGCACTTGCACCTCCCACAGACATGGCTTGGCCTGGCTAACAGCTGGGAGCAAAGCTACTTGGGCTGTGTGTCAGGACTCCAGCTGATGTTCACTGGTTTCTGTCAGATACTGTTTTGATGGCATTTGAAAATTGTTGTGTGTGTCCATCTCCTTTTCTTCTTGTAAATTTGGGGTTTGTCAGTGGTTTGTGTATACAATTAATTATCCTTTAGATTTTTTTTTCTTTTGAGTTTTGAATTTTGGGCACAGAGACCTCATTTTCTTTTCTGTTCCAGAAATTTAACACAGGACCATGTAAACTAAGGCCTGAACTCAGTTTGGTCTTTCCTGTACTTGTTTTAAATTGAAAAATTACTTACTTCCTTGCAACTTACAGTCTGAAAAAATTCACTACTTAAGTATATAATGCAAGAAATTCATTAAAGCAGGTAGGGAAAAATAGGGTTTGTTTTGAGGACATGTACATCTAAAAGTTCACATGAAATGTATTTCTAATCCTTCTTTGCAGCTAAATTATGTTTACACTGTTAACTATAATAAACTGTATTTAAATATCTGCATTTTAAACTCCTAACTGAAACATTTTCTCACTCTTACCTTAGAAATAAATAAATCCATATACTGGTACCATATTAATTGTGAACAAACATATCAAAACCACAAAAGATAAGAGAAAATTATGAAAAGTACAGTAAGTTTATACTTTATAGCACATAAATTATATAGAATTTACTTTGTTGTTGGAATAATCCAGGAACTGTAACACTTCTGCTTGCCATGTCTTTGGATTTTTAGATCTGTAGGGGTTTGAGTGCAGAAAACTGCAGTCAGGAAGAGCTGCAGCAGTGTGTCTGGGGTGCTCTGCAGTCTCTTTCTCCATTACAGACTTGTGTGTTCTTAAATACCTATTTATATGTGTATATTTGTATGTTCTTTAATATATGTAAAATTATACATATGCAAATATAAAACTTTAAAGTAGTATTATACTATAATATTTCAATTTCCAGTGGAAGAGTTGTGATAAATTATGCACATCTAAGGTACTAAAGCAGAGGATCTCTTTGCAAGTATATATTACATACATGTATATAAGCATTACATTTCCAGATGAAAAACACCCACTGTGTCAACTTTTAAAGCTTTCATTAATTCTTGTGACCTCTTTCCTTACTTTAAAGCAATGTAAATGAGACTTTTGTAGTGTTACAGTAACACATAAACTGTGTGCAGGTACACTGACCTGTCTTACTTCTGCTGTCCAGAACTGTAAACTCTGCTCACTGTGAGACTCTGCACAATTATCTGAGACTGCAAAGGTGTATTTTGAGAGCCCTAGGCTTCAGGCTTAGCTCTGTACAAGCAAATGTCTAAGCCTGTTTGGAGCCTCTCAGTTTCAGAACTCTGTCAAGACCCGTGGGCCATCATACACAAACCTGCTTCTAGAGGTGAGGATTTGCTCTTAATTTGAAACCAGTTCGCCTCTTTCAGAGTACTCACCCAGCCTGTGCTTTGTTTCTTGTTTTTTGGGTTTTTTTTCTAATATTGTTTTTTAGGAAAGGTTTTGCATAAAGAAAGTCAAGCAACATGAGGAATAGTGTCTGCACTGTATGTCTTTGTAAGGCAGTTAACTTTACAATACATGACTGAGCTGTACAATGCTCGCAATGGATGACTGTCTCTTTGCATGCTATCAGTATTTATAATCAACTAGCAGCTCTACCCTGGCAGAGTAAATATGTGTGCTGTTAATCATTAGCTTCAGATTTATTGAGAGACCTGATCCTCAGCCTTTCAACCCATCATGTGGTACACATGGTATACATCTTACATTTCCATGTAAGATTTCCAGGACAGAAATTCAGGAGCTCAAAACTTATACCTGGCATGCAATGTTTTTGGACTGAGACTACATCTATGACTGCAAACAAATCAGAATCTTTACATGGAGAATTTTATCTGTTGCCTCTATTAGCATGTTTTAATATTAATAGAAATTCCTATTAATGAAGTAATCTCATTAGAGACATTAATTACTACCATTCAGAAGCTATGTGACACACTTCAAAGATGGTGGGTGGCTTTTCTTTCCGTTGCATCATGGGTTTGTTTTGTTATTACTGTATAATATTGGTCGGTAGTTTGCAAGAATTAACAGCATAGTAAAGTAACACCCTTTTTTCTAGACTGTCATTTGTAGCCTAGAGACATTGTAACTAATCGATAAAACATTCACAGAATAGAGCTTTCCCTTTTTGCATGCATTGTGAAGGGAAGGGCAGAGAGTCAGCCCAAGCTGGAGAGTCACCAACAGCTGTGACATTCCTAGTGGTATTCCACGTCATTTGCTCTTAGTGACCAGCTGCCCAAAGGACTAAAAACTTTCATTTTCTGAGTATGTATAACCACTAAAGGATCTATACTTACTGACTTCTCTGTTTGTTCCAGCAGGGCTGAAATGATGTTTGCACTGTAAACCCGGGGTAGCTGCTAAAGAAATAGTTTCATGTTAAAAGTAATGTTTTGAGGCATTGTTACACTTTGAGATGCATGATTAATCACCCTCAGTTCCTGTGATCTCAGTTTTCAATGCTCTGTTTTGGAAACTTGACTTTTTGAAGACAGTCGTTGAGCTTCTCATTTCAGAGCTTTAAATGAGAGCTTCTGATCCCAGAGCTGCCAGAACAGAGAGGAGTTATGTAGCCAGCATGAGAATTAACCTTTGTTCTTGCCCTTACAACATTTCCTAGTTTTCCATTTCAAAGGAAAGTGTCATTGTATGCTCTTGCTCAGGAAATAAGACAAAAGCTTCAAGGGGAAAGGAGTGTTGGACTTGATGAAGGAAAACAGCAGCTAATGTAAGTCAGTATATTAATTTCACATAGTTTAAAATGAGAAGTTAATGTTTTGGAGAAAACAGAGGTAACTTCTGGTCACTGTACAGAGGGTGCTGAAGTTAAAGTGTATACACCAAAGTCATTGTCACTTACAGAGTAGAAGGATTCGATGTCCATTGGGAGTCCAATATTTCGTGTATGCTCACAGTGTCACTGTCTTTGTGGCTTGTGTGTAATGAACGCACACAATGCCACTGGATTAGGCTATCTCAAAGCAGGTGATCAGGTTTAATTTAAAATAAAAAAATTGTTGAATAGAGATAGTGTACTATGTCAGATTTTGTGGTTTATTCTACTTTTTAATTAAGAAAAGGAGAGGGAGAAATGGAAGGGTTTTCCCTATAAACAGGGAAGGTAGAACTTTAGTAAGGGCAGAAAAGATGTTCTGCCTTTAACTCACATATTCCCTGACTGTATCCCTGACACACACAGCAGGCCCTAATGTGTGCATCTGACACCTATTCTCAGAAAAGTGTTCTAAGGACAAAATTATATTTCTGTTTGCAGGTATCTGTTTATGTAGTCCTACTTGCTGTTTGAAAGGATGCTTCGGGGTGCATATCAAATTCATGTGCAGAAGTGATAACTTTGTGTTTTCAGTGCTTCTGCCTATTAAATGTACAATCTGGGAGGAAAAACTAGAGAAGATTCATTCGCTTTTCACTTTCTTCTGCCTTCTGTCTCTTGGTTTTGCACATTACTGGAATCTAAATATTTAACGATAATTATGAGCTGGCAACCTCATGTGACCATTAAAATGGAATTGAAAACATAGGCCATGCAGGTCAGTGCTGGCCACTCCTGGCCTTCACGTGAATATTTCTTGGCACTCCAGTTGCTCCTTTCCATGCAGTGGTGTCACCACTAGGGGACTCTCCCTCCCGCAGCCTGGCCTGCCGCCTGTTCAGGAGAGTTAAAAGTCCTCCCATTTTATTTATTGGTGTTTGGACCCTGGACAGTAACAAATACTGAACCCACACACTCTGTTCTGCATTGTTGTGCCACATCCTCTTTGCCCATGCTCATCTTATCTTCTATTGCTCACATACTCAGATAAATACATCTGAAGGCAACTTAGTGGGTTAATGGACATTATAAATGAATACATAATAACAAAAACGACAGAAGGATGAAAAGGATGAACGCTTAGATAGAAAACTACTATTCCAGGGGAAGAGAAAATTAAATTTGAGCATTTGATTTGCAACAACCTAACAGGTTAGATTCAACCATTATTGGCAACACATTTTGTTCATCAAAATAGAGGAGACCTTGCCTTTTCAGAGAATTACTGAAATTACTGAGAAATGCTTAATTTTACAAATAGCAAATTTTTTAAAAAGTGAATTTTCAGTTAGGTCTTTTTACATTGTCTTGTAGTATGTGCAACCAAAACACAGGAGTCTTTTTTCCTCTGTGATTCATCTACTTGTGCATAATGTCTTACATGTAATAATGAGGCTGACTTGGTTCATTTTTATTAGCCAAACAGACAACAGTAGGAAAGGAAAATAAACAAAACATGCTTTAACCTGAGTAAAAGTATACCAGCTACTAAGAATAAAGACTGCCTTAGAAAACAGACTTGTTGTGTGCCTGATGTGCTAGGAAAGAGTGTGTTGACTCATTGTTTTTCTTTCTAGTAGGATTAACCTGCCACAGGAGCTTCTCTGGCACCTTAGCAACCAGAATGTTGTTGCTATTGCTGTTATATGTTTCTAGGAAATGACAGATAATAATTTTTTTTCAAATTACTTAAGCTGTGGTAGCCTTTGCCTTCGTCAATACTCCCCCCACCCCCTTTTTTTTTAAATAAGGTGACAATTTGGAAGTATGTCTTTAAATTATTTTCATAAAATTAAAAGGAACTGTAAGTAAGAAAATATACTTGCATATGCATTTGTCCTGGTTTGGGAGAAATCTGGAAGGGAACTTCTGAAGGGATGTTGCTTAAAAGGCAAAATTCAGCAGCCCTTCCCCCCACCTGTTCAGGAGATAAACCTCCTTGGAGAAAAGTGGAAAAAAACTGTTTATTTAACAAGCAAAGTATTCACAATCATGAGAAAAATGGAAAATATTAAACAGTGGAACCTCTCGTTGTTCTGAAGAGATGACAAATTCAGAGAGAGTCCTTTTGTTGTTCAGAGTCCTTTTCGTGGGTGTGTCCTCAGCTTTCTGTCATTCTCTCCGGGGCTCGGCTCCGGCGTCCTGGCCACAGTACAGTTTGGGGGGCTCCAAGACAATAGTTCTGGTGTTCCCGGACCAAACATTGGCTGAACAGTTCCAAAAAAACCCCTCTGGCCTCAGCTAACGAGAGAAAAACCAGTGAAAACAGCAAGGGAAAACTCCCCGTCTGTCTGCAGAGCAGAGAACTCCGAGAACACTGCTTATCTCTGTGTTCTGAATACAGCCGCAAAAAAAAAATTCATCATTTTTCCTTCTCCCCCCCTTCACTCTTAGATCTAGTTTTAAGGGTGCAGAACTTATTTCTGGGCTTAACATACAAATGGGGATACAATTCGGTATCATAAAGTCACCCCAGGACAGCATTTTCGAGCTACTTGTGGCTGTGAAACAGCCAGAGTTTTCTAGAAAAATAGCTGGTCATAGAAATGATGGAGTTGTACAGTTCACCAGTGCAGCATAATGTATAAAGCATTTGGAAGGGGATAAATTGAAGTAAAAAAAATTAGAAAAGAACAGGTTCTTCAGGCATTGTTTTTTAACATCTCTAGCCTTTTCTTCCTGAGAAAGCAAGGAATATAAACAGAGTAAAGAGAACAGCTTGGTTTAGGTTACTGCAAATTATCTGCCCTGCTGTATTTTTTTATCTAATGCTTTCAACATTATTTTTATCTGCAGTCCTTTCAGTCTTGTCTCTTGAGACACTAAAAGCTTTGATCCAATGAGCAAATTTGATCTGCTTATTATCTGGTGCAATTCCTCATTCTTTGTAGTTGCTGTTTATTTGTTCTCTTATGAGGTGTGTGGTAAGAATCCTTTAGGGCCAAATCCTGCTCTGCTAAATTCAGTAGGAATAATAATTTCTGCTTTAGCAAAAATGGGATTGAATCCTCTGTCCTCTGCAAACAACAGTGTTGTCCCCAAATGTCCTATTTGGCAACCCAGTTTCTACTGCCTTGAACACATTTTCCTCTTCACATTCAGAGTGAAGACGGTAAGGAAAATGCCTTTCCTCTTACAGTTGCAATTAAAACTCCTTATTATCCTACAGGAAGTGGCAGAAGAGGCTACACATCTATTGACAGTATTTACGATAACCCACATGAAAGTGTAAAGCATACAAACATTCAGGTTAACTTTTCCCTGGAGATGTCTGTAAAAAATACTGGAACATCCTTGTGCCAATAAGGAGGAGATGTTTTTAAAAACAGTGCGAAGAAATTACTCCTGAGTGATTAATTAGTTTAGATGCTTTGTAGAATAATAGATGGGGAAAGATAATGAGCCTGTGAGGTCATTTAGGGTTGCTGCCTACACTGGTTTGTGGAACAGTCTCCTGTAAGTAATCCTGAGAATGGATTTGCCTTTAATCCCACTATAGTTTATAGATACTTTTCCCAGTCACAATGATGTTGTCTCCTCTCAAAAGGTAGTGGTTCCAAGTGTACAAACCAGCTGTAGGCAAATGAGGGGTAAGGATAGATGGAGCAGACTGGGAAGCAGGATTAGTACATTTGGTTTAGAGGGCAGTAGGTGTTTTGATACTCCTAAGGTGCAGTGTCTCAACACATAATGTGTAATCCAAGTAACAATAGTGCTGCCTCAGAGGCAGGTTCATTGCAATACTGAGTGCAGATACCATCTCCTGCTGTAATTGTTTCTTGACATGGTCTTTCCTGCTGGCTCACAACTGTCGTTCATTAGTATCGTGAGGGGGCACTGAACTTGACAGAGCAAGTATGTAGGGAAATGATGTGGTTTGGCTGGGAGTCACCGCGTAGGAGAAATACTTAATAGCCATGCAATATTGCAGCATGTTGTGTCTCATATTCGTTAACTATTATTCGTTACTCAAATAACTACATAGATAGGGTTCCATATATGGGCCTCTCTGTGTGTACAAATCTAAATATACACAAGCAGTTTAAAGGATTTATTTGGTGAGTTGGGCATGACAGCACAATTCAAAAGTAGCATATTCACAGATAACGACTACATATAATGCCAAGCATGTACCAGTAAAGACTTTACAGTGTTTAAACACTGAAGTCAGTGTTTGTGCAAGACATGTTCGTGCCTGGTATGGTCGATGTTAGAGTGGCTGCGGGGTTTTTATATTTCTCTTTGCTCTGGAATGCGTAAACGTGCAGCAAATAGCTGTTTGTCTGCCCGTGCCGTCGCTTCCCGGCCGCGGGCGCTCGGGTGGCGGCGCTGCCCCGGGACACGCCGGGAGCGGGCGGACTCTCGGCAGCGGTACCGGCGGCCGCCGCCGGGGGGCGCCAGAGCCCCGCCCGCCGGCCGCCCGGAATGGCGCTCGCAGGGCGGATCTGTTCCCGCGGGAAAAGCCGTTCGGCCCGGCTGACTTCTGAAAGCCCGCGGGATGGAGAGCAACAGGTGCTCTCCACTGTCGGGAGTTCAGCAGAACTGCCCACAGGTTGTTTCTCGGGCAGTCGCTGTGGATGCAGCCACTGCCCAAGCAGCTCATGCCTTTCCTCTCTGTGCTTTTACTCCTCCCAGTATCTTGGATCCCCTTTGGTGAGGCCACAGGACTGAGGTCATGCAGTTGGCTCTTGAGATCACATTGTTCATCCCCTCTGTTTCACATCAGTGCTAGGCTGCGTTCCAGGCTGCACTGTGCATTTATGGTGTTTAGTCACTCCCATGGTGCGGTAATATCTGCGATGATTAACATTTTTGCCTTTTTAATAAGTTTACTTGGAATGGCTAGTACTCGTGCATGTGGCTGTGTAATCTTCTTCAAAGGAAATACTCATTTCCCAAAAATGTCTCCCTCCAGCCTTCCTGTCCATCAGATGCCGCCAGATGCACGGTAGGGACTAGTATGGACAATGAACTCTGTAAATTCCAGATCAAAATATATCCATTTCCAGACTAGATATTTAAGTTTGTTCTGTGAAGTAGTATTGTCCCAGATGAGCTTTTATTTAAATTTATAACTGAAGTAACTTATGTTCTCTGAGAACATCTGTATTCCTAGACACAGATTTTTGCCACTGATTAAGGAGGCAGATTTGCATGAAGGCCTTGCTCAAAATTTGATATTAAGTCTCCAGGCTGTGCACAAAGTCTTGTTTTGTTGCCATCAGAATCAGTTGGGGTGTAGGTGCTGTATTTGCATTTATACTTTTGACATTTAGTGTAATGTAATTTGAAAACAAGTAACTTCACGTTCCCTTGCACTATTCCCATTCCTTTGCAACTGTGCCCTGTTCTTTTCTGTCCAGCTAAACAATTCATTCCTGTGACCTCTTGGTCTAAAACCTGAACTTGCTACTAAATATCTTCTTTAGTTGCAGCCACATGTGTGTAGCTTACTCAGGTTGCACCTGAGAACATGTGTGTGGCAGAACATTCATATTCATTATTAGTTTCCTCCATCCATATTGAGCACAGGCAGAATCACTATGCATCAAGGAAAGAGGAATATGTGATAAACTTGTTGAACATGTTGCATGAATATCTATTAGCTGTTCTCCTTTGCATGGAAAATGCGTAGTGGACACCTCACTGTCAGGGCATCAGTTATCTACCCCTAGAAAATAAAAATAATCTTGTTATTGCTTCTACTTAAATGAGTGAATAAATATCTCAAAATTTGCTTTATTTAGAGTGTTATTTATTCTGATTATTGGATCAACTTAATCTTACTTTCAATTAGTTTTAAAGTGCATGTAGATTACCTTATTCCTACAAGGAAAAAAGATGCCCTTCCTCAAGGAAGAGAATAATGCAAGCATAAGAGTTATCCACTTAACCTGGTCCCATAATCTCATTTGCTAAACAGTAGAATGTTGCTGTCACTAAAACTTTAATGTGTTTGCTGTGAATGTATCATGTCTCACTGACTTTGTGAAAGTCATTATATGTAGAGATATACTGTAAATACTTTAATGAACAGCAGGGAAAGTTCCTAATGATGGGCCTGTGATATCTAAAATGGCTTAATATTTTTTTTCCTTTTTAGCAAACTTCTGAAGAGAAAGAAGTCTGAAAAAGGGCTGCAGGGAGTGACTGGAGAATGGTTTGAAGAAATAAAAAGAAGAAAATTTCAGAATTACATTGATGCCAGTAGAATGTTAAAATCACCATTAGAGCATCAGCTAAGGAAGAGTAAAAACATCAGTGAGTTGCATTTGTCCATTTCTTTATCTATATAATAATGGTCACCAAACCAATGTCAGAGTGTAATAGTTAAGGAGTTTCTGAAATTGCATTTAGCCTCTTCTCATATCATTGTGTTACCAAAGATATATTTTCCAAATAGGTATGTTTCTTTAAGTATATTCTGTTAAAAGCAGAGCTGGGATTCACAACAGAAAATCCCTGATATTGTTATGCCATAGTTAGAATCATAGTATGGTTGGAAGCCCAGGTTGGAAGAACATCAGAAGATCTTCAGGTCCAGTTTTTCATAGAAAAGGGAACCTGGATAAGATTATTTAGCACCATTTGCAGTCACATCTTGTAAACCTCTAATCATGGGGTCTTTACCATGTCCCTGAGGAGGCTGTTCCAGTGATTAATTGTTCTCACTCTAAAAAATGTCTTTATTAATCAAAATGAAATTGCTATAATTATAGTAAATACAGTGGTAGTTTCCCAGTCAAAGCAGTGATGTCTGCATTGTACAAAAAGATTGTGGTTTGACCCCAGCTGGCAGCAAAGCACTACATAGCCACTCACTCACTCCCCCACCATGGGAGGGGGTGAGAATTGGAGGGCTAAAAGTGAATTGAGGTAAAGACAGTTGATAGGTAAAGCAAAAGCCACACACACAAGCAAAGCAAAGCAAGGAATTATTCATCACTCCCCACGGTCAGGAGTGTTCAGCCACCTCCAGGCCTGCATCACATGTAAAGGTGACTTGACAATACAAACGCTGTCACTGTGAATGTCCCCCTTCCTTCCTTCCTTCTTCCCCTAGATTTTATATGCTGAGTATGATGCCATATGGTATGGGGTATCCATCAGGTCAGCTGGAGGCATCCTCCCACCTCCTTGCACACCCCCAATCCACCCATTGATGGGGTGGGGTGAGAAGTAAAAAAGCCTTGGCTTGGTGTACGCCCTGCTCAGCAATAAAGAAAACATCCCTGAATTATCAGCGCTGTTCTCAGCACAAATCCAGAACATAGCCCCATATTAGCTACTATGGAAATAATTTACTATCACAGCCAAACCCAGCACATTCTTTACTGCTTATTCCATACCATTTACATCATGCTCAGGCCCCACACTATCCAGTATATCCCCATTAGCCACCCCACTGCCTTCACCTTGCCTCTGCTCCAGCTTAGACTTAGCCATATACTGCAGTGTCTCAGGGGTATACCTGCTCCAAGTAGAGCCACAGTCTCTCCAGGGATACACTTGTTGCAGCATGGACTTACCCACAGCCCCAGTCTATCTGAGGTGCACCTTTTCCAGCATTGCCTCCTCCATGGGCCACAATGCCTTCAGAAATGCACCAACTCTGACATGGCTTTACCCATGGCTGCAGCCCCTGCAGGGCAGTACTTGCTCTGTCATGGTCTTATCCATGGCCACACACTTCGAGGTTCTCCAGCACAGCCACAGATGCTTTGAGGTGTACCTGCTACGGACTTACTCTTAGCCACAATTCCTTCAGAGGTACCCCATAACCATGGCACATAACCATTCCACCAAGGAGCACTAGGCTCTAATTTACAGCTTGGCAAGCAAGCACTATGGCAAGTGCTGGAGCCTGTCAATTAATAGCTAAACAGCAAAACAGTGATAAATTCAGTCTAGCACGTTCCACTGAGATCTGTTGTTATCTCAAACACTTCGAGCCCTGCATTGGGCATCCTAAAGGACTCTTGTGGTTTAACCCCAGTCATTAACTAAGCACCACCCAGTGGCTCATTCACTTGACTCCTATCAGGATGGACAGGAAGCTAAAAGTGAGAGAACTTGTGAGTTGAGATAAAGACAGTTTAATAGGTAAAGGATAAGCCTTGCACATGAGGAAGCAAACCAAAGAATTAAGTTATGTAGGTAGCCAGGTGTTCAGCTGTCCCCAGGAAAGCTGGGCTCCATCATGCACAATGGTTGCTTGGGAAGACAAACACTATCACTCTGAACATTCTTCCTTCCTTCTTTTCCTCTCAGCTTTTTACTCTGAGCACGGTGCTGAATGGTCTGGAATGTCCCTTGGGCCAGCTGGGGTCAGCTGTCCCAGCTGTGTCCCTTCCCAGCTCTTTGTGCACCCTGAGCCTACTTGCTTGTAGGGTGGGGTGAGAGGCAGGAAAGGCCTTAATTGTGTAAGTACTGCTCTGCAGTAACTAAAACATCCCTGTGTTACCAACACTGCTTCCAGCATAAATCCAGAATATAGCCCATGCAAGAGACTATGGAAAAAATTAACTATACCAGCCAAAACCAGCACAAAAAAAATTGGTTTTCCCTAGTTTTCTTAAAAAACTAAAAGAACCTAAATAGCATTTGGAATAAGTAGATGAGTTTGGGTGAGAAAGGCTTGAATATACCAGTGAAAAACTTTTTCTGGTAACACTGGACTAAAGGCATGCCAGTGCTTATTCTCAGGGTGAGTGTCAAAGCTTGAAAAGTTGGCCTGACCAGGAAGCAATTTCTTGAGATCTCATTTCACAGGTTCTGATGCCCATCCAAAATGAACATGCACAAGAAACGTTGTCTCTATAAAAAGCATGGCATTCTGTACTGTCTTTCATCTTCTATCCAGATAGTTCTCATGCATAATATATGCTTTTATTCCGTTCACACTTCTGCATGTTTTTCATTGAGATCTTCCTATTTGTGCTTCATAGTAGTAACTGGAAGCAGAGTCATGTATTTCAAAAGAAAAGTGAAACCTTAAACATTTTCCTGATACTACAGACCTGCACAGCACATATCTCAGTCTTTCCTGACCTTTTTTCCCCAACATCCCCTCTAGTCCTCAGCTACCTACTATTTTTCTCTTTCAGAGATGGTCTAATTTACTAAACTCTGTGTAATTGTTCTCTGGTATTTAACTTTGAAAGAACCTGTTTCTATTTCAGATCTGAAGAAGGGCTTGTGTGCCTCAGAGGCTTGTCTGATATTAACAACTGTGTAAGTTGGCTAAATAAAAGGAACTACTTCTACCTGCAAGCCTTGCTGTGTCTACATCCCTAGACCATTCTGGCTATGGCAGAGTGCTATTAGGACTCTCTTGATGTCACCTGCATTGTCAAGTCAATGCCACCTAAAGATTAGGCTCTGAAAGGGGTAAAGAATGTGGCACTTTGAAGTACACAGAGATTGTCACTGAAGGGAAAGCCCTATATTACACACAGGTTTTAAATCACATTACATGAATTATTCACTTCATTTTGGACAATGTCCAAAATGCTGCCCCTTGCTATTGTTATAAATGACACTTGCCGCTGATTTTTGGATTTGCTTTCTCCTACAGTCATTGGATAAGCCATTTGCAGGCTGTTGTATTGTTTCAGACATGTGTTGCTTTAAATGGAAAAAAAAAATGTAATGCCTTATTCCTGCGTGACATCGTGTTTATTTATATCCTCCACTTCACTGTGGTGTGGTGCAGATTGTGCAGTTTCTTTCCCTTATCTACAAGCAATATTCATCCTCATCTTCTCACCAAATGCCAGCTGCTTTTACAGGCAGACTGAGTTTATGTTCAATTTGAAGAAAACAAGTCATAACCTTCCCAAAGAAATTATTCATGATACCTTGCCTTGAAAATACAGATGTGATATGCAGTTTGTAGCAGAAAAAAAAAGGTACTACAGTGGCCACAGGAATCCCATTGTAAGGAATTCTATGATACAGAGGACACGTTAGTCAGTGTTAGTGTTACGTGTGTTATGGTCAGTTAGGTCACTGTATATTCTGGGTTGTCACATTTGTATTTCTTACAAACATAAAAAGAAAGTGAATAATGATTCTTGGTGCCTCAATTTTCAAATGTTTGATTTGCCTGTATTTTAAAACAGCTTTTCAAGTGATTGAGTGCTGAGTACTTTGTGAAGATCAGCCTCATGTATCTCATGTGCATCACCCAAAACCAATAAGACTTTTTGAAACTTTAGACCTGTTTATCTTTCTCTGTCTTCTAGTTAATCATTATAAACCAGTATGTCACATAGTTTGTCCAAAAATGTCAAAACTGGATTTTCCTGACATAAAAGGTAAGTAAAAGAAAATTGTTTATGAGGACATAACATTTATGTATATTTTAATACTGTATTTATTAAGAACTTGAAACAAACCTACTTTTTATCACATTTTTAGATCATAAAGAAATAAAAATGTCATCCCGCACAAATCCTCAAGCACAAAAGAACACTTCAGCTTCATTTCTGGGGTTCAGATCACCTTTTGCTTGGCTTTCCTCCTTCAGAAAATCAAGGAAAACCCAGACTCAGAAGCAACCACGGTGAGCAATAATCAGAACATACATTATTTCCAGCTTTAAAAAAGTATATGAATTGTTCTGTGTTTTAGAAAAAAGTTCTAAAGTTTTAGAAAACTTTGTTAAATTATTTTTCCAGTCTCTTGCTTTTCACCTCATTGGGCAGATTGGGATTTTACTTGGCCCTGTAATGAGAGATTATCTGTATGGTGTCAGAAGAGGACTAAGTCACAAGCAGTAGGTAGAGTCTCTTGGCTAAACCTATGTTGTCCTGGTTTTGCATAAAGACTTGAAGTATATGAAAGACTGTAGGCTTAGGAGCAGCTGCATCCTCTTTAATTCCCTCTCAAGAGGACACGATGTAAGGTGCATGGGGATCTGGTGCCCTATGGCTGTGATAGAATAGGAAGCATAGCTTTCCCAAGTCATGGCAGAGAGTCCCGGCCCCAGGCAGCTCTGCTGCATCAGTTCCCACCATTTCTAGCCCAGAGGCAGCTTGAAGCAGCCCTGCAGCTTTAGCTCCAGCCAGGCAAACCAGACAGCTCTTGGTGCTTTTGCCTTCTGTGCTTTGTCAGTGCTTTGGTTTCAGTACTTTGGTTTGCTTTGGTTTTTGGATCTGAACCAAAGATGGTCTCATACGCAGCTCTGGAGCAGCTGCTTGAAGAACATCCTTCTCCTTTGCCATTCTCGGGGTTGAAGCTGCTGTTCAGAGGGAAGGGGGTGGAGGGACAGTCAGGCTGGTTAGGCTGCCTGTTCTCTCTTAACTTTTGTCCTGTATGGCCGTATGTCAGCAGCATATGAATGAAGTCTTGTGTGCATCTCAGGGTAATATTTAGGACTGGCAATCACAAGGAGAGCTGCATTGTGCAGTGCTGTGAAATCTAAGTATGAAGGTACAAGATCTTTGGTACAACAAGGTGATTTTCACTCAGTGAGTCTCAGATTGGTATTCTGGTCTGTGCCTGGGGCTCCCTGCTGGCATGATGCTAAGACAAGGAACAGCTGTAATAAACAATGACAGGGAATGCAAGCCTCTAAAGAAATTATGATTAGTCTGATATGTAGGTTTTGTAACACAGCAGCTTGCTATTGTGGAGTGTTTGTATCAAAGCAGGAGATTTAAGGAGAGGTTTGTGTAGAGGCTGTGAGGTTAGCTTTGTGGATGTTCACTGGTAAGAATTCCCTTACATAACAACACAACATAGAAGAAGAATATGCAATGTTAACAGTGCTTCATACCTGTCGTCATCTCCTTCCTCTTTCTTGTGACCTGGTGATGCCCCTCATCCTGGAACACAGAAACGCTGGGCCACAGTTTCCCTGAAGAATAAAGGGACACTTGTGTAACTGAGAATCAGATTTCAAGGGTGCTTTATCCTGGTGCACAGTGAGGTAGCCAATGCACACATGAAGGTCGAGGCTTTGCTGTAGAATTTAAGCCCTGAAATGATTTCCTAATTTAAGAAGGCAAAAAACCAAACCGTGCCTACTCATTACATCAGCTTTTCTCATGTGTGTTCATCTGGCTTTTCCATGGAAAATCTATCGTATCTCAGGCTCAGATGCCTTTGATTTCTGACCGAGCATAACTTGAAAAATAAACAAGTCAATCCTGACGTGTAACTGAGCTGATTGCTACATTTTCTAGTCACGCCTCTCTGTTGAAAACTTCCCCCACCCTCTTCTAGGTGTTGCCGTGGCATGTGGTTTGCTTTATGCATAGGCAAAGCACTGAAATAATCTGCCTCTCACCAGGTAGAGTTATTTTGGAGAGCTAGTGAAACACTATAGGACGCAGCACTGTAAATCCTGTAAGTAAGCCTAACTGGCAGAAGCTTTTCAATGGCTAAACATTAATGGCTGGTTAGAGGGTCCTTTCAGTTCTGGAGAGACAGTTTCATCAGCTGCCGTGGTGTTCTACAGTGAGAATAAATTATGGATGCTGCAGGAAGGAGTGCTCTTACATGGAGATACAGAAGATGCTAATAAAAGGTTTGTAACTGTAATCTAAAGGCAGTGAAATGTTTGATCACTTTCGGTTCAAAGGTGTCAGTGTTCTTGAATTCATCCTTACTGTTTTCTAATATGTAAGTGTGATTCATCCTGGACAAAAATGCTTGTTTAATTGTGTTTTCAGCATACGTGAGTTATGTGTTTGGTTTTTAGTTGGCTTCTTATGTAGTACTGATTAGAATAGAATTGAAGAAAATGGATTATACTGACATTACACAGCTTGGTGGGAGCCTGGGGAAGACAGGTGCCTTGCCTCTGTGGAAATACAAATTCGTAACAGATTTTAATTCATGGATTTTTATTATTGTTACCAGTAGTGATAGTCATCTTTTACTTTTAATCTTACATTTGATTGTCATTAAAAAGATACATATGTATGTAAGTGGAAAAGTATAAAATAGAATTTCTCATTTTCCATACTGAGGAGTATTTTCCAGATGGCAAATATTTCTGAACTTGAACATCAATTTAGCTTCTTTCCTATTTATGAATGATAGACAATATTTACAAGTATGTGTATATGCATTGTGTGCAAAATAATGTAAACGTTGCTCGGTATCATTAAGCAAAACAGAAACTGAATTACTGTTTCCTAAAATTAAGCAATATTTCTCTGAAAGTAAGAAAAACTTTATTTTTGAAATGCTGGGAAATTTAAAACAGTTCATAGAAAATAATAAGGCAGTTTGGGAAATGGAGGAATTGGCATAGGGAAAAGATTAAGATAACCTCGTATAAGTTAGCAGGGAGAAAAATAAAGCAGGATGCAATGATCAGTTATTTCTGAGACAACAGTGACAATAAAGACACAGATGAATTTAGAATAGTGCCAGAGGTGCAAATGAAAATTTAAATTTTGCCTAGACGATCAGAAGACATTTCTAACTGACATTTCTAACTAACATGTCTACTTCATGTAGGTTCATTGCAAGGAGCAATTAATACAACATCAAGTGGGGAGAGCTTTGCACTCTTGGGCTTTGCCAAAGAGTGGCTTTGCACAGTAAAGCAGAAGAAGAAAACTTCTAACAAAGCTTTTGCATTTTTGTTATGCATATGAGTAAAACTAAGATAACTTGCTAAGCCACAGGATTTTACTGAACTTAATTTGCAGGAAATCATTGTAAAAGCTCTGAAACTTAAGTTTCATTCTTAATTTGGTTTCGAAGCATTAAAACACAACTTTAAGTTTAAAGGAAAAGCTACATACATTTCTGAGTTCTGGTTCTGTAGACTTCATTCAAAGGGAGATGTAACCCCCTGATTTAATGGCTGTTTTTATTCAGAGCTACAAGGAAAAATTAGGAATTTCAGATTCAGACTGTCTAGCCAAATCCTAAGCCCGTTGAAATCAACAGGGTTGTTTGGTTTCAGTTGGACCCCATGTCAGAGAGGAATCCTGGTTTTACAGTTCACAATTACAGAAGCAAAAACAAATTGCACCTTTCAACTGTTCTTCCCTGCCTGCAAGCACATTGCAAACAAATGACAAAGCACTTCAGGAAGAAAGGCTGGGCCACAAAGAACTTGCCAACAAGCCGGTTTGTACTTGCTATTGAAGCACAATAAAGTAGACTACCTGAGCACAGGGAGGCTTTAAGAACCTAAGAACAAGGTCATTCAAAAAGACTTGGAGACAAACAGGACTGAGCAGAACCATCTTTCCCTACTTCATTTTCTCCCAAGAATTAACTTCCTGGGAAAAAACAGTTTCTGAGACAAGGAAGAGCTGGCAATAAGCACAGGCTGAACAACGTTTCCTTCAGGGCTTTTGAAGGGACTGGGTTTGCTTAGTAGTAAAACAAGGATGTGCAGACTCAAATAGACTCGGTGAAGTCTAGTCCTGTTCTTGTTTCTTTCGTTTATTTTGTATTTATCTGCAAGTCACCCCCTCGAACAGAGTACTTTTTATGTTCTCGGCTTGTTCTAACCACGGCATTACTCACGGACGCTCAAGCCAGTTCTCTGCCAAGCCCTTACAGCCTTAAATAGCTTAGGAAAGCAGATGAGCCTTCTACTATGTCTTAAAAATTGGTAAATAAAGGGGGTTTTTGGGTGAGTAGCAGCAAATTCCGAAGTTCACACCAAAACCAATCTGCTGTCTGTCTCTCCCCCTTTGCAGGGACAGAGCACAGCTCAGAATCTGAGCAGGGTGAAATGGAAGAGAAAAACAATAGAATTTCAGATGCACACCACTCAGAGTTTAACAAGTATATAATTTAGGCTATGAGTATTACCTACTAAATTATTTTTGTTTGGGAAAAGAACAAATACCACCTTACCATAGTGCTGGATTGAAACAACTACTTCATGCCTGTTGCAGACACTGAGATGTCAGTAGGTTGAGTTCATTTTTGGCTGTGCAGTTATGAAGTTTGCAAGGCCAAACTGAATGGTACATTTTTCCAGCACTTTATTTTTGCAGGATTTTGGCAGGGATGGGGGAGGTAAGAATGAATTCTTCATAGAGCAAGTTTTCTTCAGAAGCTTCTCAATAGTTGTTAAAGTGAGAAGCTGCTGGATATTTGCTACCTGATGAAACTACATCAAGTTCCCTTTCAAAGCCAACATTTAAATCCCTCTGCCTACAGATATGACAGTTCTGCTAGCCCATCCTCAAAAGTGGAAGAAATGGCCACAGTAAGTACCTTATCAATTTATTGTTCGCAATGTTTAAATACATATTTTTCAAAAACTAGTCCCCTTGGTGTAGGCTGTTGCTTTAACATCTGTTTAAATAGTATTCTTTCAGTTCTTGTTTTAAATGCTGAGTAAAATGTCTGTGCTGTGAACTTGTTGCATGTAGTAGACTGAGCTTGTCTGTAAAGTCCAAAGCTTTCCTAGCGAGACCCTACATCTAGCTCTGCCAGATTTCAGTTCTCTCACAATGACAGCATGGGTCTTTTCCTAGGTCAAGATCTTCATGTGTCTTGGCAACTGTAACCAACCTGTAAATAGATCAAAACTCTCACTAAACAATAATCTAGTGTATTTACTTTGTTTCATTTCATTTGTACAAGGATGAAAAAGAGTAGCTGGCTTGGGCAGGTAGTAAGCTAGAGCCTCTTGTGCAACATTCCCATGCATAGAATTTCCATGTAAATGTAAATTTTGAAGTAGGATTTTTTTTTTTTTCTGGATGGATGGTTATTCCATTTTATAAGCAAAAGCTCATTTTGAGGATAAAACAACAGATTTATTTCTGATGTAATTTAAGTGCATGCTGTTGAAGGACCATATTTTCTTCCAAGGATTATATTTTCTATCTTAACTACTTTATTACCCTGTATTACTAACATGTTTTCCTCGTTTTCAGTTGGATGGTATAACCACAGAGGGGACTAAGAAGGTATACACTGTGTAATCAAAGGCACAGAGGATATAAACTGGCCACCTCCCTTCTCTCATATTTCAAAAACAAAGGGATAATCCATATTAATATACGACTAAGCAAAGATCTTATCAGAGAATCCTGTCTGTTATATAAACATATTATATAAAGCTATATTATAGCTAGATGAGTAAAATGTTATGAATATGGTGAACAAAAAAGTAGTAGGGTGGGTTTTTTTGAAAAAAGAAGTAAGAGTTTCAGCTAAAACAATTGAACAGTTAAACAGTTGTCTGCATTTCCACCATCTGAGACTGCTGAGAGAAATAGGGTGGGATAGAACCTCTCAGTTTAACATGTAATCCAAACACAGATGGGCAATAGGATGACATTTTCCTCACTTTTTCCACTAAGTGCTATCTTCCAATAAGAAAATGGACTGTAGTGTTAAATTATTAAGTCTCTGTTGAGAGGTCAGTGTGTGAATTTTAAAATACACTGGTCAAGGAAGAAGTGATTGTGGAAAACTAAATCGAGAGATACAATGCAATAAAAATGTGTTTGGATAAAATAAGTAAACTATGCCCTTATCCAAAACACACTACAGGATGAGGACAAGATTAGTAATTCTCCTTACAGTATGTGTAGAAGTCTATAAAATGCATGCAATTTAACAACCCTCAGTTGTATATTTTAATATCATTTAATGGACTGACAGAGTTTGCTCACCTCTGGGGCTTGTGGCACAATTTGTGATGTGACGTGAAATGTGATTTGTGCCTACAAGTAGAACTGAAACCAGGTTACCTTACAATTTTCAACAGGCTGAAATGTGCAGTTCCCCAATGTCAACTGAAAAAAATGGTCATTCTTTTGATACAAACCAAAATGAAACAATGGAGAAAAGTACACTGGAATGGAATGAACAGCTAGAGAAGGAGATTTTCAGTGGTAAGTGTGTGTCCTTATTTTGGTATTGTTTCATAGTATTGTTACCAGAAGTGACTGTGGTTTGAGAGAATTTTCTGCAAAAGCGCAGGCTGTAAAACATGGCTCATTTAAAGCAGAGTGGCTACTTTTTGTTGTCTTTGTCTGACAGCAGAATCCCATGTTCAGAAGAATCCCATATAACTGCACACAGTTCTCTCTGCTGTTTCTGCCAGGAGCCCATACTGCACCTTTTAGATGCAGACATATGGTTATGTGAGAACTCTATCCTAGTTCCCTGCATGCATAATTTTGATAATGGTGAATTACTGGGGCTGGTTTTATAAACTGTAAAGCCACAAACCACAGAAGCAAGAGGCATTATGGCATTTACTTAGTTTTTTGGAAGCCTTTTTATATCTCCAGTCAAGAGTTGCAGGTTCTTTTTTAGCTTGGTTCGTGTCCTCCCAATGGAAGACTCAGAAACAACTCATCTTTTTTCTTGTTCTAAGCTGAGTTTCTCAATAGTCTTCTCTTTTGTGTGCTGAAGAGAAACTTAGGAAAAAATGGAGAATTTTAGTACCTTTGGATTACATTTTATTCCAACTATACATACTTATCAATGCTTTCTTAATGCTTTTGTAGTGTTAGCACAGATCTGTAATGACTGATTGCTCAGTCTTATGTATTTAAGTGGATTAGGAAATTCTGTAACAAAACAATCACATCCATTGTATATTATGTGTGGTGTTTTCAGAATAGCAGAAGAATACAATTGGCAAAGGCATAATTGGTTTCGACAATAAAAATTGTTTTAATACGTTACTGTCGGTCTTCTGACAGAATATATTGGTTAATTGAGGTATACAGTGTTTAATTCCAGTTCATGAGGTTGCCTATATATATTTATATAAATACATATTTGTTGCTAGACTGAATCACAGCTTCCTAACTATTTAATTACCCTTTCTTATCCAGAAAATGCCATTTTTAGTGCTCATACAATTCAGAAGAGAGCTACTTTTATGAATGAAACGAGCAGTGGACATGCCAGACTACTGAATATGCTTGTTTGACAGTTTGCAGGATGCTGTTTTCATATAGTTATGTCATAAATGTGCTTTGTGAACACAGAGAAAGGTCCATGTTTGCCTAGTGAATCCTTTACAGGGATTTTTTTGCTTACAGACTATATTTGGAAGGTTTACGCACACACACACACACACACACATACAGTGTGTGAGTGAGAACTCAGACTTACCATGAAGACTAACATTTACATAAAGAGCAGTCATTGAGGAGAGCATTTTTTTTCTTGTAGTCATAATGGGTGAATGCTGAAAGGTCCTATGGAGAAAGAATGTGTGGTTTGGGAAGGGTTTTGAATGCTGAGAAGCTGATTCCTTTTAAAGTCTGTTCTGATTATTAATGTAGTACATGAAACTTTTTAACATAAGCAGTCAGAAGATTATTAAAGAAAACAAAACCAACTATCTTTTTTTTCCCCTGTGCAGTTCTAAGCGATCTGGATGACCAGCTGGCCCAGGAACAAACCCAAGACCCTTTGGACAGGACAGCTTCTACTAGCAGTGCATCAAATGTCCAAAGTAGTAGTGCATTCCCTACTTCAAAGAGGCAGACTGCTAGTAGGGGGCAACAGAGAAACGACTGGAGTGACGTGCCCAGCACATTTTTCCCAGATGGACTGAGAACACTAAGGGCCAAAGATGAGCACAAGATTTTCATCAGACCAAGGAAGTTGCACAGTGCATATATAAACTGGCACCAAGCAGCCTTTCAAGAAGATTGCAGCTACGGTGATGCAGTCGAAGGAAATCCTCGCCTGCACCGTAGGAGGCTGTCAGCGGTTTCTTTCGGACGCTCTTCGGAAGGGAGCTTATATCCCCCTTCCATAACACAGAACAGTGGATTCAGGCACAAGGGTTGTATCAACAGGGATACAGCTGGCAGAAGTTACTCTGTGTGTTCCCTGCGGAGATGTCCGTCATCAGTATCTTCTGATCAGCTATCAGCATCTAGTTTACAGAATCCATTGGCAAGGGAGAGCAAGAACGGTTTTGCACCAAGGTTTGGCCGACAGAACCCAAAGAGAATTCCTCTGTCTTCCATTGTATGGAACAACACACCAGACTCTTCAGAACAAACTCCAGAAACAATGTTTAGAACTCAATCACTGATGGAGTTTCATGCTACAGACTATGGTAGATATCCCAGCTCTTTACAAGAAACTAAGAAATACCCAAGTTACAACTCAAAACACCATTACAGAAGATCTATTTCAAGTAGTAATTGCTTTAGTAGAATTAGTTGCCCTGACAAAGCTGCTTCTCCATTGCCCTTTGATAACTGGGAAAACTATCCTTTATACAAATCAGAAAATAATCTCTCTAGATCCTACTATAGAGATACCTCTTCTTATGGCAAGCTGTATGCAAACCAAAAAAATTCTTATGGAAGAAAAGACAGTTATCTTTCTTGGGCTGACATTCCTCAGTGTTACAGTGATGAAGTGTTTCTTTCCCCTGATACCAGCTTTGAAGCATTTATGGCTAATTTAAATGATCACCAGTGGGCACATACAAAGAATGCCAAGTTTGGTTCACAGCGCCGGCAGAATGATTTTCACACGTACTCTCCAGAAAATACAAGTATCAAAAGGATGACAAGAAGTGCCAACAGAAATTTTTCAGAATTCACTGAGAGCTGTCAGCCTTGGCTAAGTTGTAACTCTTCCGTTTCTTCATCTGGTATCAGAACTGATGAGTCAGTCTTTGCCAATTCAAAGGACCAACCAAAACCTAGAGGACTGAACAGGAATTCAGTTGTTGTTACCCAAAGGAGTACTAAGGCAGACTTTACACACCTGGAAAAGGCTGAAGGTATGAAACAGCCAGATGAAGACATGCTGTTACAGTCAGTTCCTCAACACGCAGATACAAGCTACATCAACGCACCCAGTGTTTCCTCTAACAGCCCTGCTTCTGCCATGTGGCAAAGAGATGTATCTCTCTTTAACACAGTGACATCAAAGAGACAAACCCAAGCCACTGCCAGAGGAGATACTGAAAAAATTTGTACATCAAATGGTGATAAAAGAAATGTAGAAATGAAGGAAAATGATTGCCCACCCAACAGTGTGTTCAGTCATCCTCCCTGTATTTTGCCAGCTGATGGGAGCAGGAAAGAACCTTTTCTTCCAAGTCAGAAAGAATGGGAACATAATCTGCATTATGCAGCACAAAGAGAGAGCATCAAACAGGATAGTTGGAGTGCAGAAGCCCTTAACAAAGCTACTCCAAAGAGACAACCCTCACTACTGAATGTTACTTGTGCTCTATCCACTGAAAAATTAGCAAACTGTCAAGGCATGTTGTCTTGTCCTCCTGAGCGCTCATCTAATTTCTCACAAAACTCTCCACAAGCACTTTCTCATAAAGACAATGCTAAATGCTTAGGAACACTAACTAGCTCTTCAGTAAATTGCACTGTTACTGAATCTGAAGCTGAAGTGAGTAGAACAGGAGTTAGCAAAGAGATTTCACAGAAAACACTGCAAAATGCAAGCACTTTAGTTACTAAGGACTGCAATGGACAATTCACTACTAGTTCTCCACAAAAGGGAAATTCTGGAAATATTTATAGGCATAGCTTTGATGGAGACCCCAATACCTCTGAAAATAGTTTAAGTTATTTTTGCCTTGAAAAAGGAACTGAAAAAATGAAGAGTACTTCACCTTGTCTCAGAAGGTTTTACAAGCAAGACAGCTCACCAAGGCATACAAGTAGCTGCAGCATTACTGGCTCCCCTGGCAGAAACAGCTCCAAATCTTCTGACCCCCTTGTTATTTATTACACTTTGCCTAGAAAATCAGCCAGCATTGCTGGTAGTATTATGTCAGAGACACCCATCTCTTTACCTAGAGAAAGTAGAACATCATACAGTGGTTTAAGGTCTGAAACTCTGCATAGAACTGACACCTCTTATTCTAATCAAAGAGATGTGTCTTGTTTAGACCCAAAATGTTCCTTTTCAACATCAGCATCATTAAATGCTGCCACAGGTGACAAAGATTACCACAGTCCTTTAACCAAAAATATTAATGATTCAGTAAGTAGTGGTACATCAATTGGTCTGACAGACAGATGTGAACATGGAAGTAGAAGAGAATCCTCTGTGTTTTCAGATTATAAGGAGGGGGGAAAGTTTTTGCAGAAATATAAAACCACAAGCACATTTACAGTTTGTGTTGATGAAGATCATGTCAAGTATCATGAACTAGTTTCAATTTATTACACACTACCACGGAGGCATTCAAAAACATTTTGTAGCCTCTTTAGAGATAATTCAGAGGATGCAGCTTTACCTTGTCCCAAAGAAAATGCTCAGTCACCAAGAACACAAAACAAGAAAAATGAAGGTCATGTGAGTTTAGCAAATGATTTTTTCCCTACTACTTCAGAAAAGGAGGTGTCTTCATATTCTTCTGACCAAGTATCTCCAGTTCTGGTCACACCTCAGAATTTAAAAACTGCTGTTGATAGTGAAGAAGAGAATTCTCACTTATCCCCTGGCTCTGAGAAGTCAGTGAGTGTGGTACCTATCAAGAAAGATAATTCAGCATATCTTTCATTAGCAGAAAATGTACTTTCTGATGTGGTGACAAAAGAAATTTCTTTTGGTGGCCCACAATCCACTGCAATAGTGGATAAGTTAGGTAAGGCCATTTCTAATGCTTCAAGCAGCCAAAAGGCACAAATAAATGTAAAAGAAAAGAAGGATATTTTACAAAGGGCCACACCACGAATATCCACTTTATCAACCCCTCCCAAGCCCGGCAGACATTTAGAGAATCCTTTCTATTCTAATTCAACAAATAAAAATATTGTACAGAAGGGAAGCTCTGAAAGTTGCTCTCAGCCACCAAAAGTGAACAAGAAAAATCTGAACAGTTTATTCCTCCGCTCCAGAGAGAAGAGTTCCCTTGGAAGGAGCGGTAACACAGAGCATGCTGATGTGTCACTTTCTCCCATGGAAGATGTGTACAGGGCTAGTACCCAAGTTAAACAGAGAGTAGATGTCCTACATCGAACCACCCCTCTGTGTAATAATAAATTTAGTGGACTGCAGTTAAGGACTGACAGTTCAAGAAAAAAAGAGAATGGTTTAAACTTTTGTAGCAAAGTGCTTCCAGAGTCTCCAACCAAAGCATCTGAGGTAAGCACAGCTTCCAGAGCTGTTCCATTACTTCAGCTAGACAAAGTGGCTGGCACAGATACAGATGAAGTAAAGAATTCAAAAATTAAAAAAGAGCGAAACTCACAGAGTTCTCATATGGGTAAAGTTTACAGTGGTTTTCAGGAATCAGAAAGGCATAGTGAGTGCAACCTGAACATTAAAGATAAAGTCCCCAGGGCTGCACAAGATCAGAACATAACACAGAGTGCAGAAGTGGAGAACAAGCTTCTCTCCGACTGCACAAGTGACAAAGTCAAAGATATAGAAAAAAGGAAAAACAGACCTTCAATTAAAAATAAATTGGCAGCTGTTTACAAAACAAGTCGTAAATTTTCAAGTAAAAATTTACCCCCCAAACCACACATAAGTAACATTTTTTCACAGAATGATGGAAGTGCTACTTCTTTAGATGTCAACATGTCCCTTGAGTCATTGATTTCAATGGATTCCCACCAGCCATTCCTGAAGTTGGACAATGAAAATCAGAATCACAGTCTGAACTCTGAGAAGAATACTCCAAGACCAAGAACAGCTGATAATAAGAAGACTGAAAATCAGACTGATCCTTCTTTTCTTGTTAACACCAAAAGGAGGCCTTTTACAAGTTCATACACCCAGAAGGAAGCCATCAGTCCTCAAAAAACTGCAGTGAAAGTGGAAAATAGGCCAAGACTCACAACCCTATTTCCAGATAAAGCAGTAACCACAAGAAATAAGAATTCCCAAACACTTGATCTCAGGTCAGAAAGCAAAAGTCAGCCCATTGCTCCCAGTGCTACTACCTCATACCCACTGGATGAAGAGAAAGGAAGAGCTAGCTGTCATGCCTGCGCTCCTCCCTCACCACTTTTGACTGACAAAAACTCCAACACTTACGTAAACAGCTGCTTGCAGGCAGACACATGTCCAGAGCAAAACTTGACTTCCCAGACAGTGCTTGGTCAGCATCAAAATACCTCTCAGCCTCCCAGCTTAGAAAACGCCAACCTCAATAGCTATCAGTTGTGCAAGAGCCATGTGAAAAGTCAGCGTGAGCGTCACCTCTCTGAGGGCATCCGTGCTCGAGATTCCCTTGAGACCTCTGCCTCAGGAAGCAATATTCTACCCAAAGATGGCATACGTGGGAAGAGATTTAAATCTTACTCAGAGCTGTTGTCTTGTGATGAGAATGAAAACTGGGCCTCAGACGATGAAAAATGTTACAGCACTAGAAATTTAATGTATCCCTCTGTGGAGTTTGGTATATTTGGCAAAGAGCAACAACTGGCTTTCCTGGAAAATATCAAGAGGTCACTCACAGAAGGACGATTATGGAGACCCTGTCTTCTTAATAACCCTGGTGCTTTCAGAGATACAGAGAGCTCTTCTATAAACAGGGCTGAGCTTCTGAGCTCGAGTTCTGCTGGGAGCAGAATGTCATCAGCTGCTTCGTCCCCCCGAGAGCTGACTGATACCTACGTGGAGGACCCCCCCGCCTACTCGGACTCAGACAGTGATACCACCACCGATGATGAATATTACCTAGATGAGATAGATAAAGAATCAGAGCTTTGAAGGGACTGTGGTACTAAGAGGGCACAATAGTGTGGTAGTTTCTGGGCAGGCAAAAACATGTCAAATACGCTGAGCCCGTTCTTGTGCTGCTATAAATTGGTACAGCTTCCTTAGTTTCAAGGGAGTTAGGATGTTATATTAGCTGAGCATTTGACTTTTGGATTAAATGTGTGCTTCACCTTTCCTGCTTCTCTTAGCAGGGAAAAACAATGTTAAAAAAATCCCTTCCCCAAATAATAGAAGGTAAACAGCTGTGGAGCTTTGGGCAGTGTAAGTCCAGGGATGGCTTTCCTCTGAGTCAGCAAGCAGTAGTTAGGTTCCTGCCAGCTACACAGTGCTGGAATGGATGAATGGATGAAAAGCAGCTTGAGCTGCTTTTTCTTACAGAACTTAACAGAAAACCAAGAAGTTACTTTGCTGATAATTTGCTGTTTCTCTGATCTTCCTCATTATCAAGCACGATAATGCTTATCCTTCCTACTGAACAAATATCCTCACAAAATGAAACCTCTTAATTCTTTACAGCATATTCTTGCATGAATGTTCTTTTTCTGCATTCCTGGGAAGTGTAGCAACAATGTCCCTGGTGGCATTTGTTCTGATGTGCTGTTGAGACAGATTCCACACCAGGACTTTTCAGCATTGCAAGAGCAGTGAGCAATGTGAGTTGCACAAGTACTTCTAGTGTAGGAGAAAAAGCTCAACACAGGGCACAGCACCAAGAAACTGACCAAAAGAAAGACAGCTGAGCATGGAAATCTGCTTTCCAGGCATGGAAGATTCATGACCAGCACAGCTTTCATTACAGTTGACATGAATGTCCAGGTTTCTGCCTTTGACTTAGAAGCAGGTTAATTTGGATTAAAAGACAGACACTTTTAACAGTTCAAAATATAAAAAGATTTAGCCTGTTGATTTCCTGTATTAACCTCATAGGTTGAATCTTTAGTTGTCCTAGTAGTGAGAAGATAACCAAAACAATTTATGAGGTTCCAAAATTCTGCAGCTGCCTCTGCTTGGCTGGTCTCAGGATGAGGCACCTGCAGCCACTGGGCTCCTCTGGGGCAGCAGCACCTGGGGCAGCCTGAGAGGGCACTTGGCTGGGGCACCACTGCACCACACAGACTGTAGCTTTTTACATGCAAAGTAAATAAAACCAGCAAGAAAGGCTCTTTGCCCTTTGTTAAATTACCATCCGTTTTTGGTGGTTTTCAACTGTTCCTGCTGTTACCACAGTACTCTTTATCATCTAAACTGAATGGGTGTAAACATGTTCCATTGGCTCCTCTTCAGCCACAGCAATAATGTAGTATTATTACTCAGTAGCCAAAACTTGTCCCTGGCTATTAAATTTCTAACTAAACTTTGTTCTCTTTTTATAAAAAACCATAAGTGGCTCACTGAGCCAGAAGATATATTTTAAAATAATTATACATTTTCTTCTACTTTGTTGCTAATTTCATATATGGTCTGAAGTGATGGTCCATATTTTTATATGCTTTTTAATCTAATAAAATTTCTGTAGGACATAATTATATTTTTCTAACTTGAAGGACAGTATACCGGTATTTTAAAATAATATATTTTACACAAAACAAGCAATGCTTGTATCACTGACTACTCCACAAGAAACTAAAAGATTAAAATATTACAGTAGGTATGAGGTATCCTTATTTTTTCATACTGTAAGCTTCGTTAAAGAAGTGGGTCTGTAGTTCAAATCTGTACTGATATATAAGTATTATTACTTTTTGCTGGGATAATTTGTCTTTGGTTGTACATAGAAGGACTAACATAAACTGTATATTTATAGTCAGAATTGATCTCTATGACATGCCTGTTTCACAAGGATGTAAGAATATGCTGACATAGGTAATGCTGGAAGGAAATGACTACTGTATAATTGCAGTCTTGTAAAATGTGGTATTCTAAGGAGAAATTACGTTTTTCTGTAAATGACTCTATTCTCTGTGTGTACAGGATTCTGTAGAGTAAGACAATAAAACCAGCTGAGTATCTGTGCAGAATTTCTGCTGTTGTACATTTCTGCAAAATGAATTAATCCAAAAATTTGGGATACCAGCCTACATAAGGTAAAGAATAATAAAAAGAAATGTGTACAAAGCAAGTAAATGGTCATACAGTTTTTCTTGACTAGACATAGGTGATTTAGAGTTTTTTTATTTGTAAATATTTTCTACCCATTCAAAAGTAGTTGGATTAAGTGTTCACCTTGCAGGCATAACTTTTTTTCATTTGCTATGCTGTGTATGACAGGAAATGAGGTGGCTTGATTTAACATAAGCAAGTAAAAACTGCTTTTGATTGTAAATCAGTTGTGGAAGACTGCAGCCTGTTGAGGATCTGTAAACTAAAATTTGCACTGAATAACAGTATCCTAACAGTCAATTGCATGAAAACATAGGGAGAAATACCTTTTGAATAGCAATCAGTTCCATTCAGTTTAGCAGAGCCAAATTTTGACACTTCCACTCTTCCAAGATTTTCTTTGGCAGAAACATATTCTATAAATGTTGATAATTTACAGGATATTCACATTTAAAACTATTTGTTTGAAATAAATTCTGCATTTAGATAAAAAAAGTATTGGTACTGTATTTGTTTATCACATGCTGTGGATGCAGCAGACCATAAAAAAAAATCCAGCATCTTAAGATGGTTGCCAACCTCATCAGGGTGCTGATGGCCAACAAAGCCATGGATTGAACAGGGCAGGCAGCTTTGATCCATCTCACAGCTGTAACCAGCTGTCACATCAGCTGCTGGGCTCAGACTTGCCTCCTGCACAGGCAGGATGTGCTGCCTTCTCTTGTCCTGGCAGCTGATGAGTCTCCAGCACACAAATAGTTTTCCCTCCATGGTAGAATCTTTACAGTAGACAGATTAAACCCTTAGAGAGCCAAATGCCTACAACTTGCCTTGAGGTACCAATACTCCACGTAGGGGCCAAGGGTAGTGTTTGATTAGTAGTTTTACAAGGTGATGAGGTCCACGTGAAAATCCCTTCAGCTGCAATTAGGCCTGAATGAAACCTGGCTGCCACGTTCCATGTAATAGTGTGAGACTCATCACTGTCTTTCAGCCTTAATTACTACAGCCAGTATTTGTGGTACCTGAGCTCAGCGATGCAGTCCTTCAGCCTGGTTTCAGAAGGAAACATGGTTTATGACCTAAGGTGATTTTTCTGTCTAGACCTTTGTCCACCCAGCAGGTCATGCATGTACCCAGATGATCTTGGATCATTCTACCATCTTGATGGCATTTGAAAGAGGGGACAGAAATTTCATGGTTTCATCAAAGGATAAGTCAGGGTGGATGTGACCTGGGAGGGTCTCTGGTCCAGCCTCCTGCTCGCTGCAGATTGGTTTCAAGGTCAGGGCTGGCTTCTTAAGGCTTCATCCAGTTGAGGCTTGAAAATCTCCGAAGATGGAGACTGGAGAGCCCTCTCTGGGCAACATGTGTCTCAGCCTATAACATGGAGATGTTACAGAGTGACCATCTCTTCTTTCAACTCATGCCATTTGTCTTTCAACCTTCTGCCCTGCACCATCTCATGATCTTCCTGGGGGCTTCTGTAAGGTTTACTCCCTCGCTGAAGTTATCTCTTAACAGGCTTAACAAGTCCAGCTGCCCCAGTTTCTCCTCACAGGGCCGGTGCTCCAGCTCTGCCATCTCAGTGGCTTCCCCTGGATTTGATCCAGTTTATTGATGTCTTGTACTGGGGAGTGCAAGGCTGGATGCAGGATCTAGATGTGGTCTAATAAGTACTGAATGGAGGTGGATAATGACTCCCCTGGACCTCTGGCCCTGCCCCTGTTCATTCAGCCCATGCTGCTGTTGGCCATTGTTACTGCCAGGGCTCACTGGTGGCCCATGTCCCACCGGGACCGCCAGGGCTGTTCCCTCAGAGCTGTTCCCAGCAGCTGGTCCCAGCCCATACCTGAACAGGGGTGGCTCCTTCCCAGAAGCAGGAGCCCAAGAGCACCATCAGGCCCTGATTCCCCCACCTCCTCAGGGCTCCCCCCTCTCTCCCTGCCCATGGCTCATGACACCATTTCAGCCCAGCCTGGGGCCATTAGTCCCTGCCCCACTGATGGCATAGGACATTGGTCTCCATCTCTCCTCTGCCCTCCCTGCTGAGTGTGGCCCTATCTGCAGGCTGACAACCCCAGGACAGGCAGCTATCCCAGAGTGGTGCCTGACCTCGATTCCCCTCACAGGGACTGATCCTGATCTGCAGATTGATGTCCCTGCCTGACCTCAGCCCTGCCCTGTACCCTGAAACACTACACAAGTCTTCTCTCACCTGTTGAGAGTATCACACATGGTATGTCAGTGGAGATCTGTGGCTATCTGAAGGGAGGGAATTGAAGAGAATAAAGACAAAAGCAAGGAGGAAACTGGACTTGATAATTCCCCCTTCAAGGAACCTGTTTTTCATGGTCTGTATGCATAGAGACTTGAAGTTCATGTTATTCAAAACCAGGCAGAATTCATTTGTGCTCTCATTGCTTTGCATGTGAGAATCCAGGCTTGCCCAGAATCTTGATTTAATTCTCCTACAGCCTTATAAGCCCTCCCATCTAACCATACCTTGAAGTACTTCCCAGTAGAAGCAAATGGTAAAAATTATAAAATAACCTTAGGAGACAAATCACTGGAGTTTTACCCTCTTTACTTGTATCCCAACATTTTAAATCTGTGAAATTACTTTGTTGTTACAGTTTCTAGAGGATAATACTGTGATCCCTTTTTCCTCCCTTATCAAGCATCACAGCACTGATGAGGGCCACCAGCAGCATCTCAACCATAGACCTCAGGAGCACCCAGGCATGGGTGCATGTCTGAGCCTCCTCTCGGGGACAGGGAGCTGAACCCAGTGACAGGGAACCATGTGTCAGTGTGTCCTAACAGGGTCCCTGCTCTTCGCTTTAAATACAATTGCTATGGGAAATCCCAAACACAGTGAGGAATTTTAAACTATGTCTGGGGTTTGGGCCTTTTTATTTTTACAGCAATCTCTGTACATCAGCTTACACAAGGCAGAAAAAATAAGCTATAGAGAAAGACGATTTTTTCATCTTTAAATTCCAGGCCAGCTGTTCAGCTGCCGGCTGAGTTGCATCCTAAACCACAGGTAACGTGTTATTTGAGGGGGGGCGGCGACACATCCCCCGACCATCTGCTCTTCAGCGCGTCCCGCAAAGCGCCCACAGTCAGGGCAGGAAAACCTCTCAGGACGGCAACCGCAGCCCAGCGGGTTCGAGCACGCTGCCCTCTCTCACAGCGGCTGTGCTGTATTTTCCGCGGCTCTGGGGAAGTGCACGGCTCCGAACCCGCTCCTCTGCCTGAGCCCCGCGGGCAATGCACGATCTCGCCGCCGGCGGGGTCCAGCGAACACGGGCTGGGCTGGGCTGGGCTGGGCTGGGCTGGGCTGGGGCAGCCTCTCACCCCCCGACCTCCCAGGGGATATCGCGGGACGGCCCGGAGGAGGAGGAGGACGAGGACAAGGAAAGGCGGCGCCGGATTCAGCCGCCCGGGGCCAGCCCGGCCCCTCTCCTTGCCTCCCTCCGGCTCTACCCGGCCCTGGCCCGTCGGGCCGCCCCCTATGCTTATTCTCGACGTTCAA
>JANPWX010000449.1:5657076-5742430 GCA_024734555.1 Trochalopteron elliotii | reverse complement strand
AATGGGGGTCCGCGGGCTGCTGCCGCTGCTGCTGCTGTTGGGCGCCGCGGGGCCGCCGCTGCGGCCGGCGGAGTCGGCGGAGTCGGCGGATCTCGTCAGCGCCGAGCGAAGCCTGGTGTGGGGCCCAGGGCTGAACGCGGGGCTCACCGTGCCCGTGCGGTACTTCTACATCCAGGCGGTCAGCACGGCCGGACGCAACTTCTCCCGCTCCCCGCCAGGTACCGTTCGTGTGCTCCGGGCGGGAGGGACGCGGAATGGACACCCTGCCCCGGGCTGCGGTTTCGCCGCTGAACCTGGCTGGAGGTGCCTACCCGTTCCCCTCTTCCCCTCCTCCTTGCTTCCTTCCTTCCTCTCCCGGTTCCGTGCGGTGGCTGTGCCATCGCTGTTCCTGGGCTGCCCCCCGCGCCCGGTCCCCCACCGCCCGGGACACACAAGATGGCAAGCGAAGCACATGGTCAGACCCTCCTTTCTTCTGGTGCTGCCCAGTGCCTCCTCTGCTCTCACCAGTAGTCTACTCTAAACAGGATGGGATTTACAGCAAAGAACCAGTAAGCGCAGAAAGAACCAGTGCTCCTGGAGCTAGTGGACATAAAATCCCAGTACAAAGCTGGGAAGGGGTAATGTAGTTATTTTTAATGCCGTACACACACCAGTTGCTTAAAATTTCAGTCTCAGCACCTCTGGGCTCTGTTATCCTACTGCTGCACCGTTAAGGAGTAATTTTCATTTGTTGATTACTCAGCACAAGCACAGACCATCCCATGACACTTCTCCTGAGGGTGGGAATTGGGTTTGTTCTTGCAGGCCAGTTGTATGATGGCAGTCAGCTGTTTGCGGCTGCAAGTTAACTCCCCACAATCTATATTAATAGTTTGAATTTGGAATAAAAATTGCTTTTGTGTCACAGATTCCATAGTGAAGATAACCCTGAGATAGCCCTAGAGGAAATCCTGTATTGCTAATTAACATAGGGTAGAAGCTACTTAATTTGCTGTGTATTATTTACTGTTCACAGAGATGGTACTGAGAGGGCAGCTACCAAGTATGCACGGCCTCTTCATGTCTTGTTAGTTAGAAAGCTGCTGCTTGCAGAATTAAAGAGTTTACATATATTATACAGGGTATGTCTTCAGTCTGATAGAAGTGTGGATACTTCAGATGTTTCAGGTGTGGACTTTCTCCATCTGCTGTTGCAGCTTGGTGCTGGATGTCAGCGCAGTTTTGTAATTGCAGTCCAGAATGGGACTGCACACTCACTGCCAGTGCAGTGAAGGCTGATAGCAGCTGCACAGGGAGAGCCTTGGGTTCAAACAACAGGTTGCTAAAGGTGAAAAGGTGTGAAGTTCAGTTGGATTGTCGTGCTAGTGTAAGTCCTCCAAGATGAACTGGTAGGACATGAGTACTGAGAACCTAGATTTGATTGCAGTGTGTTCATATTTATGTTAATAAATTCAGTGTCACAAGAAAGTTTCCTAGTCCCAATGCCATCTGGCAAGGAGTGATCTTCATTCATCCCATGACCTGGTGTGGCCTGCAGTCGAAGACAGAGCATGCGTGCTGCCAGCAGGGAAGAGCTGTTGCCTCGGCCTGTGCTAGCTGCTGTCCTATGCCAAGAGTTGTTGAGGAGGGTGCCAAGGATCCTTAAAAAAATGAGTGGTAGAGCTGACCATATTCCAGTGCATGAGCACTGTTTAAAGTGCATACACACTGGAATATGATCAACTGGCTATAAACTTTCTGTAAAATGTCATCAAGAATTACAATTAACAGTATTCAGGCACCACTCCCCAGTATAAACTAAATACTTCTCAAAATATACGTGTTAGATAGCAATATATATACATGTTAGATAGAGATAGCAAAAAATCCACATTATCACCTCCATTGCAAAACACGAACGCTGTAATCAGAGCAGCGGAGCTATGGTTAAGGCATCACATTTGTGAAATTTGTCCAAATCTATTAAATTGTTTTTTGTGTGCAGTTCAGTCAAGTGGGTCAGGACTTACTGGGATCCATTATAAAACTTGTATAGCATAATTAGTAGATTTTAAATCCAGATTTGTTTTCTGAATGTCAAGTCTGTTCACCAGAACTGATATGTGCCATTGCACATTACACTGGAATTTCAACCCAGAGGCTGTAACTGTTTGACCTGCCTTTGTAGGAAGGTGTCAAATGAATGCAGAATTCATTCTTTCCCTAGAAAAATTATTTCAAAGATTAAGAAAATCCCTGCTGAAAATACAGAACTTTTTTTTAGTGTAAACTGCATACACTTTTTCTTTGGACACTTGGATACGCCTTATCCTTCTTTTCTGCTGGGTATTATCCTAGGTTTAACAACTGGCAGCAATATCTTTATATATTATTGACCATGATAAAATCAGCTGTTAACTGTTGTTCAGATGATCTACATACTCTGCTAACAAATACTTTTCAAGGCCTCCCAGGTATTCTTGCATGTTTGACCAAATGCTTTTGAAGAGCAGGGCATGCTTCTTCCAGCTCTGGTTCCAGTGCTGCCAAACAGAGTTGTACATCTCAGTTCACTCACCTTCCTATCTGGGCATTGCAGGACTTCCCTTCAGGTCTTTGGTTGACCATGGTCCCTGGGCTGTTGTCATGGCCACACACAAGACCTGTGTGTGTTTGTTACTGGATATATGCTCTTGCATCCGACTGGCTGAAAGTATAGGCTAATAATTTGTGTATCTCTTTAGTGACTCTGTCAATTTTATGATTTCCATCTGGGAGAATAACCAGCAACAATTTCAGTAAAACAGTTGAATCAAAAAAAATATTCTTTTTAGACCTTTTAATTTCTCTTCAGCATACATCAGTAATTGGGTGACTAGGTTTTTTTGTTCTTCTCTAGCAATTTGCCTAAATCAATATCTTGTTACCTTTTCCCTCTTTCCCTCCATTTTGTCACTTGTTCCTCCATGCATGGCATACCTCTTTTTGCAAGCTGCACAGAAGAAAAAAAAATGCATAAAGCAGGTGTCATTATCTGGGTTTCTTAAAGTGTCCCATTTTGACTGTGTCTGTATTTTAGTCACTCTTCAGTACTGGGAAATTATTTTGTACCTTAAATGCTGCCCCAGACGTTTTCAGAGTAACAGAGAAATGCTAGCAGTGCTGATTCAACAAGGACACATTTTTCTTTTATAATTCCTTTGGATTGAGAGAAACAAAAAAACATGAGTGAAAGTACCATGGTAACTTCCTCCAAATAAAAAATAAAAATCAGCAAAAAGCTGTCATGATGAAGTATGCAGTAGAGGCCTTGGCCGCATTACACAATGAATGTTGCAAATTACAAACAAGAAGTCTGTTGCCTCAAATGAATTATTTGTACTTACATTAAATACTCCATCTTGGTTTTCTTCCCATTAACTTTCAGTGGAGTTAGCTTTTTCCCAGAGAGCTTTGTTTTTGCTTCCCTTATCAAATGATTCCTGTGTCTAAAGTGCTACCAACTAAAACTAACATACCCTTTGGATAGATCAAGGGCTCCTCATGTCTAGAGCAGGACATTCATAACCAGCAGGGAAAAAGACCCACACAGTTATTTCCTGTAGGTGAGGACAAGGATATAAAATTCAGTAATATTTGACTTGTGATTTTTCAATAGCCACTCATTTTTATGACAACTGAAAACTTACTTTTCCTCGGTGGGAAGTCACTATGCCCAGTAAAAATGCTGTTTAATAAAATGTGTACAGGGAGACAGAGACATGATACCAACTGTCTTCTTTGTGAACCTCATGACATGCTCTGGATTTGAATACTTCATCCAAATAATACTAGGTGATAATCATAGGGAGAGGGTACTTGGTTGAAGTCAGCTACCTTGAAGCAAGTTAAAAATGGTGGTTGTGACTTGCAGTCACAACTTTAGAGGCAGAGAGGTTCATTCTTCTGGGAGAGTCATTTAATCTGAATATTCTTGCACAGTATTTGACTTGAATCCATTTTCACGATCCAGTGATCTAGGGAAGACATGATTGACCATTAGCAGATTGGTACTTACCACATCAGTGCATTTATCTGTGGATGGAAAATGTAGAGTTAACTGTGACACCTCAGTCATTTAGTGCTGTTTGGACATATTCAGATTTTAGTAACATCTTGATTTTATCTGGATTTTTTCAGTTTTGTTTTTTTCTGTATACTACTTGGTGGCAGCATTCTTCGTTGTATTTGTTTGGTTCACAATGCTTAGACTGTCACACTTCATTAATAATTTGTCCCCCTCTTTTTTTAATTGATAAAGTTGACAATGACGACTTGTGATAGAATTAAAGAATATAAAGTATTTATGTTTATGCATACTCATATTGTCCATAAATTATTCCATATCTTAGTGCATTAATGATGAAATGTTGGTGATGTTGAAGCACCGGTCAGACAGATGCCCAGGGAACACCTCTACTGTCTATCATTCTCTTATCCCTGCTTTTCAGTAGCTGGGACTTTAAATGTGCAAGACAGCAGCAGCCCAAAGCTGAACAATTTGTATGTGACTCCTGCATGCTGCAGCTGCCTTTCCACAAGCTGGCAAGTATTCTTTTCTCCTGTTACTTTAACTTGGTTTCCTATCTTTCTTACTCTAGAGGAAATTATTGTTCCTCAGAGCACTAACTTGAAAACTTAGAATAAAACCTAATCTTACCTTCAAAATACTATTAGCCTTTCCTTCTGTCTTGTAATCAAATATTTAACTTTTTATCTACACCTGCAGGCTTTCCGTTTAGAGGTGTGCAATGGCTAAGAATGTTTGGTAGGATGATATTTCATCACTGGAAAGTAGTTTTACCAACTTGGTATAATTAAAAAATTGTAGTGAAAAATAAATTAAACTTTGTGGTCTTAATTCAGTGGAGTTTGCTCCTTATCTTTATTTACTAGATATGATTTTAATTGCTTAAAGTGATTTTGTCTGGTTTTATCTTCCTCTTGCCAGGGAGAGCACAGTTTAAAGTGGTGATTAAAGCACTCTCTCCAAAAGAAGTCACCAGGATTTACACCCCTCGGCCTTTGGATAGAAATGATGGTACATTCCTTATGCGGTATCGGATGTATGGAAGTGTCACAAAAGGCTTAAAAATTGAGATACTTTATGGTGATCAGCATGTGGCTCAATCACCTTATATTTTGAAAGGTAAGGGTATTTTTTGATACAATGTAATGTGTCAAAGGTCTGAATTGGGATATATTTGAAACTGCAATACCTGGGCTGTGGTAGCTGTGGGCAGCTCAAAGAGTTCTGAATCCCCCATGTGCTTGGCAGGTTTAGAGAACTGGAGCTCCATTTTGCAGAATGATTTCATCCTGGTAACACAAAGTCTTGTATTTCTGAAGAGAGAAGAATGTTGCTGTTTTCTCAGTTACACTGCAAAATTCCAGAAATTATAGGAAGGATGATTTCCCAGGAAAACTGTAGAAAATATGGTATAAAAAGTGCCAAGCCACTGTAATGTATAAATTATTTGTGCTGTAGAATCACAAATACAGACTCTGGGTGCTTTGTTTTCCACAGAACCAGTTTATCATGAATACTGTGACTGTCCTGAGGAAGACCCTGAGGTCTGGCAGGACATGATGTCCTGTCCATCCCAAGAACCTCAGATTACAGAGGACTTCATTTCATTTCCCACCATTGACCTGCAGCGAATGCTGAAGGAAATCCCAGCAAAGTTCAGCCAATCAAGAGGTGCTATTGTTCATTACACTATTCTGGATAATCACATCTACCGGCGTTCCTTAGGGAAGTACACAGACTTCAAAATGTTCTCCGATGAAATGTTCCTGTCACTGGCCAGGAAGGTACCAGTTTGGATCTTGTCAGACTATTAAGGCAATATCACAGAATCACTGAGTGGTTGGGGTGGGAAGGGACCTCTGGAGAACATCTAGTTCAACACCCCTGCCAAAGCAGGTTCACCCAGAACTGGTTGCACAGGATCACTTCTGGGGTGGGTTTTGAATATCCACAGCCTGTCTGGGAAGTCTGTTCCATGGCTCCGTCATCCTCACAGTAAGGAAGTTTTCCCTCATATTCAGATGGCACTTCCTGTGTTTAAGTATATGCCTGTTTCCCCTTGTAGTCACTGAGCACCATTGGAAAGAGTCTGGCCCCTTCCTCTTGACTCCTGCCTTTAAGATATTTGTAAGCATTGATAAGATCCCCTCTCAGTCATCTCTTGTCCAGGCTAAACATATTTAAATATGACAGTACTGCAGTCGTTGTTGTATTTTCAGATACATAATTCCTGAAGTAAGATTTGACATTCGTTTTTCCATCAAGACAACAGTGTGTTAGGAATAATGTGTGGGGACTGACCCTGGCAGTAATGAAAAAGATTTTTTTCTGGAAAGCTCCAAGGGCCAAGGCTCAGCTGTGATTTCATGGCCTCTGGGCGTTCCTTTCGTACTTGCTTGCAGGGCAGAAGCTTGGAATTCATACATTGAGCACAGCTAAACCTACGAACTATTCAGTAGGTGCACTGAGTCTGCGTGACATGAGAGAACTGAGGAGTAGATGTAAGAGTGACAAGCAGCTTCTCTGTGTTATTATCCTTTCTTGGGTACCCATTTAGGTTCGTCTCCCTGATGTGGAGTTTTATCTCAACGTTGGAGACTGGCCAGTTGAGCATCGGAGAGCTAATGATACACCTGGCCCTGTGCCTGTCATCTCCTGGTGTGGCTCTGTGGATTCCAGAGATATCATCCTGCCAACGTATGATGTAACCCACTCAACTCTGGAAACCCTGCGTGGAGTCACCAATGATCTCCTCTCCATTCAAGGAAATACAGGTGAATTAGAGACTGTGAATTTGAAAAGATTTTGTGGTTTCCATCAAAGAAGCAAGTTGCATTCAAATAATGTGTTAAGGTCTTCAATTCAAAGTGCCCTAGCACATCTCTGAATACAAGAAGCGCACTCTTTACAGATTGCAAACCCTTGCCAACACTGCCACTAAGCAGGTGTATCATTTAGACCCAAGGTTTAAGAAGTCCAGTTTGCAATAAACGTAAATTTCACATTAAAGGTATCCAGAAGATACCTACTGTGACCTGGCAAAGGGAAACTAAATGTAATTAAAAGGTCTTTCTCCTCAGTAAAGGACTCAAATACGTTTCTTCTAGTCAAATAACAACCCTTTTCCTGACTGTGTTGTGGGCCAGTGTTCTGTTTATAAATAATTTGAATCCTGGAAGAAGTAGACTGATACTATGCTGCAGTCTCTTTCAAATGAGAAAACATTGTCTATATGAAAAAGTACCTCAGAGTGAGAGCTCCTGAATTGCTTTTCTGGCTTTGAAAGAAGAGTCAGCTCTACTGACAGGTGTCTTCCTACCCCTCAGGAAATTAAAGAATACTTAGGGATCAAACAAATAGCATAAGCAATACCTAAGGAGTAAAACAGGAGTGGAAAGTTTTTTTTTTTAATTTAATTGGTTCTCAGTGCCACTTTTCTTTATTAGTTTTTAAATTAAATATTTGAATTAAATGATCAGGTAGAGGCATTGTGTGTTTACTCATTTAATACAGCTGCTTTTCCAATTAGGAGACAGTAAGAGACTGCTCCATTTAGTAGGTCCTTTAGGGAAATTTTCAGCAGTAAGGTGAGGAAGGGAATAGTTAATGTTTTTAAAAGCAGGCAGTAAGCAGAGATTAAGTCTTTCAGACTCTTGCTAAGTGTTTAGAGGACACAACATAGCCATTTATTTTCTTTTTTTGGCCATCATTAAGTGGTTCTTCAAGGACCTAGTTAAATTTCAGGGTAACAGAAGTGGATTTTACTAAAGAAATTTGGTTATTGTGGCAGGCTTTATGGATGGAGAATTGCTTTAATTATTAGTATTTTCCTTACATATTTTATTGTAATCCCTTACGTAGCTTTCAAGATAGTTGAAGTTATTGAAATACACAATTGTTGAGCGGAAGAATACTCTGATTTTCTTTTTATGAGTTTCTCATCTGAAAATTCAAACCAGAATTGGGAGTTTAACCCTGTGATTAATAAGTGGTTATGGGAAACCATGCCTGTCCTACCATGTCTCCAAGTGTAAAGCCACTGTCAAACCAAGTTCCTGATTTGCACTGAACAGATCCTGAACATTTCTCTGCTGTTTGCTTTTGCCTTCTCACTCACTGCTTATAGGCCCCGTCTGGGAAAACAAAACTGAGCGGGCTTTATTCAGAGGTCGAGACAGCCGGGAAGAGCGTCTCCATCTTGTCAAGTTATCCAAGGAAAATCCAGAACTACTTGATGCTGGAATAACTGGATATTTCTTCTTCAGAGAAAAAGAAAAAGAGCTGGGGAAGGCTCAGCTGATGGGCTTCTTTGACTTCTTTAAGGTAGCAATCAAATTACAGTTTTGGATTAGTTTTGCTGTCAAGTTCTTACCAACTGAAAAGACAAAGATGACTTTTGTTAATTCCTTTCAGTAAACAAAACAACTGTGCTGCTGTGGGAGGATGGGTCCATACAGGGTAGATAAACCACCTGTAATCAATGTCCTAGTGTGACACAGTTGTAAAGAAAACCAAGGAAAACCTTTAGAGAGACATCTTGGCTTATTTTTATTTTTTAATAGACTGAGAAATTGGATTTGTCACCATCAGGGTTTCTTTTATTTGGGGTAAATATGAAAACAATGGACACAACTGATATCCATTGCAAGTATACTATGGATGTCAGAAAGAGTCTATGTAGTAACAAATTGGAAGAATAGGTGAGTCTTTTTGTTGTACTTTAACATAAAAATTCTGCTGCAAAAGAGATAAAAAAAATAAAGGGGACAGAGTCCTGTATAAAGCCATTATAATATATAGCAATTGAAATTCTGTTCTGAAGATGGATTTTTCAGAAATGCTGTAACAGCCAAGAACATCTGCCAAAGCAGTACATTCATGGTTACTTTTAGTATAACGTTTCAGTTTATTTTACATAATAATACATTTCAGATTATTCTACATAATAATATTAAATCAGAATAAATTTACTCTGTTTGAATTGAAGTGTAGATTAGTTTTATTTCCTTCTCTGCTGTAGCCCTTGCTCTATCCCAGGACACTTCAGTAGGATACCCACCAGGCAGTTCATGTGATGCAGAGGTTCATGACTGTCAGCCTCGTGTTGAAAACAAATCCTTTTTCCATTATGTTATCCAGGAGACCATGAAACTACATGTGCTTAATGCTAAAACGAGTTTGAAGAAAAGAATTAATAAACATAGTTACTTCTTGCCTGTTAAAATAGTATTTTATGCAGTGTCCCATTCTGATACACGTTTTTTTCTCTCTTCACGCTGTAGTACAAATACCAAGTGAATGTAGACGGCACCGTAGCAGCTTACAGGTTTCCATACCTCTTGCTGGGTGACAGCCTGGTATTGAAGCAAGATTCCCAGTACTATGAACACTTTTATATTGGATTAAAACCTTGGAAACATTATGTTCCAGTTAAGAGAAACTTAGAGGACTTGCTAGAAAAAATAAAATGGGCTAAGGTAAGTTCCATTATTGATTCCATTTCAAAGTGATTAACAAACATGTGAGCAATTTCTCTTAATAGTCTCTTCTTTTGTATTTACACATATACATATTTTGCATTAACTCTGTTGAGATACTGGAATAAAGGAAGTACATTTTGTTGTTAGTATGAAATGGAAAGGCCTTATTTGAAGTAACCATCTCTATTTAGGGCAATACTTAAGTGTTCATTTTAGGTATGGGCAGAAAAGTTCATGAGTCAGACCCTTAGTATACTGACTAAGATAACTGTGAAAGAAAGAACCAGATTCCTAGATACTGCTTAATTAATGCTATAGCTTTTTCAGGCCCTGACTAGAGCAGAAGTTACTGCACGTTCTGTTTGGATGTATAAAAAATTGCTGCTCTTTGTAATGTGCTCAGAGTGAGAAGCTGTAAGCAAACAGATACAATTTTGTGATTGAAAACACCATTTGTGCTTTAAGTCAAAGTACTGTTAAGTTTAAAAAAACACAGGAGGAGTTTCTCTTCTGAGAGTACTGTAGTTCTGCCTAAGGAATCAGAGGAGGATACTAAAAGCTTTGAGATATAGACCTAGAAAGCTTGAGAGTAAATACATGAATTCATGCAGTTATTTTTAAAAAGAAGACATTGAATTTCATTGCATTGGACAGGGCAACAGCTGTGGTTTTGTCCTCTGTAGATCTAAGTAAGTCTGGGAAGTATCAGAACTGATTTTGAGGAGGCTTGTGGCTTGGACAAAACGGTAGAGCAGTAGTCAACTGAGATTTCAAAATTTTACAGTTAGTCATGAAAGTTGTCATTGATAGCCCTAAGGTAGCAACAGTGACAATAAAAGCAATCCATTATTTCTAAACAAATCTGCAGTTTTAATCATGTCTTTGCAATCTACCAGTAATTGCAGTTAAATTTGCAGATTTGAATAGCCCATTTAATAAAACTTGCAATGCTAGTGAGGCTTTGAGTAACTCCCTTATTGCTCTGTTATTCATTTGTTTCATCTGAATTTTCCAGGAAAATGATGAGGAAGCAAGAAAAATTGCTAAAGAAGGACAGCTAATGGCAAGAGAGTTACTTCAGCCTCACAGGTTTTACTGCTACTATTATAAAGTGCTCCAGGTGAGTACAATGGATCACTTTATTACTCTCCCCCCAGCTGCTACTGCTACTGATGCTACAGATTTCATGTTCAGTCCTTACTTAGACCAACAGCAGACATGGTACATATTACTCATAGGAGATCAGTGTGAAGACCTGTGCTGAACCCTGTTTCTTCAGTAAAGAAGCTACCTGACCATAATAGTTATTTTACAGAATCAGGAATTTTTTTTTTGCCTCCATCCCCAATCAGCCCTGTTTTCATTGTCACTTGGTCTTTGTTTTCCAGTAGAGCTCTGTAGGAAATAATCTGTATATCCAGTTTTCTTTCTTTTTCCCTTCATATTTCTCACACTTACATCACGAGCTACTCTACTACACAGAATATATGGAAAAGAAGTTCCAGAAGTGTGACTAGTAGAGTGTAGGGGATTAAGTAGGCCCAGTAATCATTTCTTCCTTAGAAAATGCAAATCTCTAGTGAAAATAGTTTCTCCTCTGTGAAAGTATGGATTTCTTTTTCCTGTACTGCTGTGCAGTTAGATGTCAGCTTCACCATCCACCACCATCCACAGTTAACACAAAGATTGGAACGGTTCAGTGTATAAAAATGACATTTTTATGCATTATCTGCATAAAGTGGTTAGGCACAAATGATGACAATATTCAAGTTACCATAATAATAGGCAGAAACATGAAAGGAGGCTTTCAGAGGCAGTGTAGCCTATTAGTAGGTGTGTTACAGAGACAGCTTGTCCAGAGGTTGTAAACAATGACATAAGGAGCTTGGATAAAGGTAGGCTTGTGAGTGGAAGGGAGGAGGAAAATTCTGCTTTGTGAATTATATGTTGGTGCTTATAGCATCCTTAAATGTTGTTTACATATTTCAGAAATATGCTGAACGCCAAGCCAGCAAACCTGAAATACGAGACGGAATGGAACTTGTACCTCAGCCTGATGACAGGGACTCAGTGTGCAGTTGCCACAGGAAAAAGCCTCTAAGGGAAGATCTGTAACTGTACTGGATGGAGACAATGACCCACTTAAAATGCAAGAATAGGAATTAAGCTGTGAAATCTAAGACTCTTATGCAGTAGCAGACATTCTTAGTTGTGTATCTTCTTGTATTTTCATACCCTTTTTCATGCTCATTCTGATCTGCAATGTTGGTTCTCGCAATTTTGGCTCCATGACCACCACCAGACAGACACTGAGCCTGCAGTGGGGAATGTCTGGGAGATTTGTTTGATGTACTGCAGCAGCAGGAAGAAGAGCACAGAGCTGCTCCTGTTCCAGATGGGACCCATTTACTGAAGTTTTATGAGGAACTAGTCAACACAAAAGATCTTGCCATGACTCAGTGCAAGTTATTCTAAAGGAGCATTTGTGATACATTGAAACAGTGTTATGATTTCTTCATAAAGTTTACCTCAGTGTTAGATTGTTTCTTGTATACAAAACGATTTTTGAACTAGACAAAATGAATATTTGAGATTCACAAATATCAGATCTGGTCATGCTTTCAGATTATTTTATGATCTATGACAGGTCACAGACAGTGTGATGTAACACTCATCAATTTCAGAGGAAAATGGAGAGGAGGGGGAGAGATTAGAAAAATATGATTATAAGCATCATGGCTGTGAATCACCAGAATTAAATGCTGCTTTAAAACAGACTCTGTAGCTATCACAATCACAGTGCTTTGGGTACCAAGTCACCACTCAGATGACCTGTTTCCTGCCAGTGACTGTCTGTGACTCAGGCCATGGGAAACACTGGTGTCTTAGTTCAACAATACTGTCTACAGTATTCTAGACTACATGAAATCTGAAATTTGTTAGCAGAGTTTTAGACCACCTAGGTTTACCTTTTGTGTAATAGTCTAGGGGTTAGAGTCCATGTAAAGCAACTGGGAAGCTGGTTGTGCTCCTTGGTTTAATTCAAAGCCATTTTTTCCAGAGGATGCCTTAGCCCCAGACTGGATGACAAGAGGTTTTCAGGTCTTCTGCTGAGGTTCATGTGCAGCCATGAAGCTAGCAATGTGAAATTCACAGGGGCAGAAGGATCTGGTCATAGCTTTTTGATAAAGTCTGCCTTTGGATGGGGCAGAAGAAAAATCCTAGTCTTGGGTGCAGCTCGGAATACCTCTGTTGATTTTTGCCCAAGTTTGTCTACTTCAAAATGCATAAATAGTCCTGGCAGGAGGCACCAATACCAAGACTAGTGTCCATTTCTGTGTTTTCATCTTGGCTAATGCAGCCTGCCTGAGCAGCTCCTGATTCACTACAGTGAGATGAAAGTTTTTATGGACACCAAATTCTCTCTACACTAAAAAGAATTGAGATGTCTTCAGACAGTGTATTTGTCTGATGGATTTGGTGCACAAAATTTAGTGCTTTACACATCATGCAGGCTTTGTTCTTGGTTATATGCTGCAAATTACATAAAATTTCTGCATTAGAACAGGAGGAAAGGCAGTATGCCAAATATGGAAAGAGCTTTGGCTTTCTAAAGAGGTCGATGCAACTGTCCATCAGTCATTTATTACATTATGCCAGTTAAAAAAAACTGTATCATGTTGCTTTACCTGTAATCCTCTTTGTTCTGGTTCTAACACTCATCTTCATAGTGGTTGTATTTTTATTTAGCATGAAGATTAGTCCTAGAACTTCAGGCTATAAATAGATGTTCAACTCATCTGACATAAAGTTTTCTACGTCAAAGTTCAGGAACAGGTTTCCATTGCTGAAGCTGACACTTAAGACTGAGTATGTGCTCCCCTTTTGTGTATGGTCATTTTTACTGTATTACATGATCTTATTGTGGGAAATTACCCATTATGCCACGTGCGTTTTATATTCACCAGTGTTTATGGAGGTGGTGCACTCAGCAAAGGCAAGTAAGCATAAAAAATGTTTGAACAACAAAGTTTTCCACATATTTCAAATCAAGAGTCCAGAAGTGGTTCATTTATGTTTTTTAAAATGGGAGAGAACAGGGGGAGGGACACATACTTCATGGTTCTTTGGAAATACCTATATAGGAAGACTTGCCTAGCTTGAAACAGAAGTCTTTCAAACTGAAGGAAGAATCAGATAAAATTTAAATTATGAATATAAATAAATGTGAATATTTTATCCCTCCTTTCTTCCTTCATAAAAAGGGAAAGAAACTATTCTTGATTCTTCTCTACCAAAAAGAGTCCTTGCTTTAATAGTAAGCATTGCTTCAAAGCAAATACTGGTTTGTCAACAGAGTGCCTTACAGATGCTTTTGTAGCTTACAGGCAAGAAATATCCTGAAAAATATGACTGCATTCATCTTCTTGCTGCAATTTAAAAAATAGTAGAGAGATGGTGGAACTTTTACTACAAGTCCATGGTAATTTGAGAAAATCTGGTTCAGTTTATAACTATAGCTCTTCCAAAGGTTAAAGAGGGCAAAGTCTCTCTTCTTTCCATTAGTGCTACTATATACAGTTTAAATTGCAATGAAGAACAGTCATAACAATTTCCCCACCATGCCAGAAAACATGTCAGATGTGTTTGAGTTTGATAGAGGATAATACCCATTGGTCTGGTATGTTACAGCAAATGCTAAATATTGAATAAAACCTGGTTTTGCAAGTAAAGTGTAATACATACATTAAATAGAGTTTTTAAATGGCATAGACTGGACTTTGTATTATTCTGTGGTAGTTCTTGAACAGTGACCGTTCAAAGATGTAAAAATCTCTTGTTGTTGGTAATTTTGGAAAATTGTTACCATCCCACAGTACTAAATTTTGCTATAGTAATTTCAGTTTTCAAATAGAGCGTATACCTGTCCTGTTTTCATCACGGATTTACCAGTGATGACAGAGGCAGATTTATTTGTTTGAAACACTATGTCCTAAAGTCCAGGGTCAATGTTTTCAAACACAGGGATCTGCATAGAAGGAGTTTGACTTCCAGAAATGTTGGGAAGGTTCTTTACCTAAGGTTCTTTATTTTCTGATTTCTTCAACCGTAACATAGCTTCATATAGTGAACACTGTTTTTATGTTATGTCATATGTATGTCCTAATATATTTAGGTACCCCCATTTGGAAATACCCAACCTCACTTTCATCTTGAAATGAGAACTAGTAAATCCTGATCTGTTGAACATAAAGGAGATACAGTTTCATATATATTTTAGACTGTATTTTTTTACATTAACCTCAAGATCACCAGTATACTGGTTTCATGACAGAATTGTGCCAGGCCTGCCTTGTAGATTCATGATTAAAAAACCCTATAATCAAAGCTTGTCTGATGGAATGTTAGATTCAAGCATCCATGCTGGGAAGCATACGCCCGACATTTATTACATTACTAAGTAAATTATTTAGTTAGGGAGGAGAGCTGACAAGCAAAACATACAACATCACCTGTTGGAGCATGTCTGAGAAGTTTGCAAAGAAACTATAATAAGGAAAAGAAGCATTATATAAACCTGTGATATTATCAGCTCCTTTAGCACTGCAGTTTTGCAGAAATTTTGTCTGTAAGGGTGGTGATGAAGTGCAAGATTTTATATTAATGTATTATTGTTTAAGTTCACAGGATTTAATGGCTAGAATCTTCTTGTCTGTGAGTTTTATAGCATTTTAATGAGGCTGTATGAGTACTAGTGCTTGAGTTGTAAGTACAATGCTTCTGTGTTGAGTTGTTCATAGGAAAATCTATACTGCAGACAGTTACGGCACTAGTTTTGGATTTTGCTGTGAGAAAAGGGAAAGGGGATTATTTGCATGTTTGTTTGAAGTAATTTTAAACATCTGTAGCACATTCCTTACTTGAGTCCCATCATGCAAGAAGGGATGAGTAGGAGGTGTACTAGCAGGAGTGTGGCCAGCAGGTCAAGGCAGGTGCCTCTTCCCACCTCCTTGGCAGTTGTGAGGCTGCAGCTGGACTCCCAGTACAAGAAATAGGTTGACACCCAATGTGGACCACCAAGGTGATAAAGACAATGGGGCACGTGGTGTATGAGTGAGCAGGGTAAGGTCAGCCTTACAAAGAGAAGGCTTCTCAGAGGGGCACAGCAGAAATCCTAACCACAGACACAAGCTGCATCATGGGAAATTCCAGTTAAATAAGGGGAAAAAAATCCTAAGCTGCTGTCCCCCAAGGAGATGAAGCTTTGTCTGGGTGACCTCCAGATGTTCATTATTCTATGAGCTACATTTCAGTCACACAACAAGCATTTATCTAGTCACATAGCAGAAGGATGAACTCGAGTGTCTCCAAGAGGCATCATAGCCTTTCTGTGCTGACCCTTTTGACACTATTCATGGTTATGTCTCCTTCGATAATACTGACAAAGTTTTGCAGGTATTTTTGTGTTGGCTTGTAAGGCTATAAAGTTATATATTAACATTAATTATATTTTTATAATATTAATATGTATAATATAATAATTTACCTTACTAATGTACATTATCACAATATGTCCTAGTCATGCAATACACAGAAGATTTGACAGAAGTGAGATACATTGATTTGGCATTACAGGCCTGGACTGAAAGTGCAAGACCTGCTCTTTGAAGAAGCTGAATATATTCTTTACAGGTATGAGACAATTGTAAAATGTTGCGAATACATGAACCATCAAAGTAATTGATTTTAAGCAGTCAATGAGAATATTAATGTATTTATAAGTTACACATATACTTAAATGACAGCATGCTCTGTAGGCCACTGGTGAATGAGCATGACATATTCCCATCTCATTCCCAACACTAAAACAACCAGTCAGGATCCATGTGTACCACAAGTCGGCAGTACAATGTGGAGAGACTCAAGACAGCTCAGCAGAATGCCAGAGGGGCCTACCCATACAGGACATGTGAAACATGATCACCTTCCTGCTGAAAACCCACAAATAACATTATCCTGTCTGAAAGACCATCAATTCAAGTTGTACTTGTGAGACCTTCCTCTGTAGCTTATGCAACTCAAAGAGGTCGTTCACCATTAGCAGATGATTTTGCCTGTCTTTGGGTCAACAGTAGCCACACTTTCAGCTGTTCTTTGTCTCACAAAATGCCCAGCCAAGCTGTTTCACCACTCCAGCTGCAGAGATCTGCCATCTCATTACTGATACCCACAATAAACCAAAATGGTTGCTACCACATTAATATCCTGCAGGTCCAACACCTGATTTCATCTTGCATGTGACTCTCACCAAATTTTTCACTGTTGCAACAGAAAGATAATTTGAGTATCTTATTAACTTTAACAGTGAAATCTCCTCTCAGAGTGAAAATAGTTTAGAATGAAAACTAGGTTTGCTTCCAAATGATCATTTTTTTTTGCTCAGGACCATCAGCTTTTACCTCAGGAAGAAGGTAGTTTTGTCAGCACAGTTCATTTCATTTAATGAATGAAGAAAAAAGAAACATTATTATCCCAAACCAAACAAAAACCACTCTGTGGGTAAAAGTTGTTACTCTTTTTAAAAAAAGATTCCTGTTACAGATAGGTTTGTATATTCTTTGTAGTGAAGGCAAAGTCTGAGCTGAACTTTATAAGCAAAGTAAGTTTGAAGGGATATTTCAGGAACAGGCTATCCTGTATTACTGTGCACTGATAGTGATGTCCAAGATTAGATCATTCAAAACAGTGAAAATAAGAGCCCGGATTACACAGTAAGATTTTATTTGCTAAAACATGAGATACAGAAGAATCAAGAAGACATTATACCTCTGACATAGGCACTCAAGCAAAATCCTGTAGTGAAGAGATTCAACTCATTCTGCCAAACGTCCTTAAGTTTATTGAGGCTTTTTGGCAAGGTGAGTTATTGAGAAAATGTCAGGAATGTATGTTACTGATAGAAGCTGCATCTCTGCCAATAAATTCTGCTTTTTTCTGCCATAGGAAGAAAGTTACTTTAAATGTGGACTAACTCTCCCTGACAAATTCCAGCATGCCTTTTCACACTACAGCCAATCCATATTATTTACACTTTGGTATTTCCTCTATTCCCTGAAAGATTTATTTGTGTCTGTAAGGTAACCAAGAGTCACACTGATCCCAAACTTCCTGTAACTGAACCTGAAATATAGGTGTGAATTTTATGTACCCGATTTGTACTAAATTAACATTTGACTCTTTTAAAAACCCAAGATTTAGAGGTGATAGAGATCACATAGATTATGACTTTCTAACAATTGTAAATATTTGGCAATACTTAAATACAGGTAGTACACAGTTAAGATGCAGAATAATTCTCAGTATTTCTTGTGAAATAGTTTCCAAATTCTGATTACCTGTGGGACAGCAGATTTCCCTGTGATGAAATGTTGTCTTGAATCAAAGTATTCCCAAAGATCCAGAAAAACTGTGACTTTCCCCTGAATATTAATAATTCTCTATGTATAGTGAATTGTTCACTGGAATTGTTAATGGCTATTGCTATTTACTCTTTTGCAAGATACAGAGATATATAGATAGATATAGATATATAGATATAGATATAGATATAGATGATATAGATATAGATAGATATTCCCCTCGTTGCAGTTCATTCCAGTCACAGAAACACACACTATCAATTGGATCTTTTATTTCAAAATGGAGACATGGGAAAATTGGCTTTTCCTTGTAAAATTTGAACTGATCAACTCAGAACACACAATATGTTCACTTTAGATGCCAATTTGAATGAGGTCTACTCTACCATGATATGCCCGTCTGAATCTAGTGAAATAAAATCTTCAGGAAGTCCTTCATGAACACACAGCTCTGAGTACCATCCACAAACTCAAGCATTTACTTGAATCTGGTGATCATTGAGCTACCCTCACATGCAGCAGATGTTTTCTCCATTCCAGTCCTAAGTCAGTATTACCCCAAAGTCAAACAATCCTTCTGCTCAGAAGTCACCACCTTCAACCTTCTCAAGCAGCTATGGTCCACTGTCAAATGTGTTTGCTGTATTTAATATCAAGTTACACCCTGCCTTGATGACATGCAGTGATGCCCAATTGTTGTCAAACTGGATCTGTTAAGTGGGTTACTAGGTGCAGTTGTCACCAGTTCTTTGATGGATTATCTTGTTAAAGAGGCCATTAAAACATCACTTTTGATGGGGAATACAAATTATGTTCACAAGGAAAGGCCAGGCTGGTCCCATTAGAGTAAACAGCATTGGATTTTTCCTGAGTGCATTCAGATTTGTGACAATAGATAAGGTCTTGAAGGTTACCTGATCCAGTGAAAAGATTAAAAAGTGTCTACTGTTCATAGACAAATGAAAAATTAGCTTGCTTATCTTTAGGGTTAAGACACAGGACATCTAAATCTAGCTAAGCAGTTTCCTATTTCTAAGAACTTTTTAGCTTAACAATCTGTTCCCTCAATCAATTCCTGTGAACCACTCCATCATTTGTCAAGTCTAGCTAAAACCCTAAAGCAAGTAAGAAATTATGTGCATAACTGGCAAAACTATGGAGATGAAATTTAGCTCCTTGTCAGTTAGATTTATTTCTCATGGTTACAGCATCAAGTAAAATTTTAATAACCTCTGCCCAGATATGAAGAGCCCAGTGAATGTGGATGATAAACTGTCATTTTCAGGACAACAGAGGCAACATCAACACCCACTGAACTCGTTAAATTGGCCCTGGAAAATTGCATCATATCAGATTGTAGTCTCCTACCTGTTTCTGAGAACAAAATGGTCTGTTCCTGAAAAACTCTTTATTCTATAGAAAAAGAGAAAATATACTGGTCACTTAAGTAACCCAATTTAATAAGTAAGAAAAAAACTAAGACATTTTCTGGGGCTTCTCAATTGAAATGGTTTGGCTTTTACTGCAAAACTGTGTTAATTAACCATATTATTAATTTTGGACTTCTTGAAGTGAATAACTATGCTACATTATCCCAAGTCAATAAATGGTTAAAATTTTCCATACTCTTCAATTGCATGGGAAATAAATATTTTCTGATTAAATAAATATATTCTGATAGTGCTCAACGACTTAAAAGTTGTTGCCTGAAGAGAAGACAGAATAAAACTAAGCCAAGGCTCTCTTTCACACAAAATACTGTATATTGAGTTGAATCTAAACCTAAAAAGTATCTCCTCTTCCCCTTCTTGAAAAAAATCACCAATTCATGAAGGATCTGTAGTTCACTAATTGCTGAGACAGATTTTCCTTTGGGAAAGAAATCAAGCAAAGAAAACAAACCATGAGTTACAAAAGTAGTGTTTTGACTTCACAGGAGCACTTGTTCCCATCATGGATCCAGCAGGTATCAGCCTTGGCTGATATCTCAAGGTCTGAGAGCTGTGACAGCTTTCCTGGCACTGCCCCAGGATCAAGCATTCCCTCACAGTAGGGAAACCATCCCCTGTATTTTCAGTTAAACCAATGCTTATTACAGGGTCCTCTCTTTTTCCATGGAATAATGCCATCTACTTATAGTTACAGCTGCCTTATTTGTATAATATTGCTCCTACATTTGTATTCTCCCTATATTGTCAGACTAATACTTGTCTGAATTTAGCTTTGCATTTTAATTTAATGTTAAATTACACGTAATTGCTTTCTGTAATAAATTTTAATTTGGAGTACTGATGGGGATGAAGGCCTCTGGCAAAAGCTGGCTCTTAAAACTGGCCTGAGTAGTTTCAAAAGCTATCTCATGAGTATAGCTGGGCTTGCTTTCAAACAGACTTTATATTACTTTCACAGCTTTTTGATCACTGTTTCAAAGTCTTTGTCTTTGAAATCAAGTTGCAATATCATCAGCAAATCTAGGGTGTGCTTTATGTGCTCTTCTTCAATCAAGGATGTTGAAACTCTCTGTTATATAAAAGGCAAAAGGTTTTGTGGAACAGTATCTCCTGGCTTAATCAGTACAGGCATTCTCCTGTTTTATTTACCTGATTTTATCCATCTAGCTGATCTAACAGCACTAACCATATATAAGAGGTTTATTTTAAAATAAAAAAAAAAATAAGGGTTTGGTTTGAGGTTTTTTGCCTGTGATAAAGTAAATAATACAGGATAATATGCTACATGGTAAGAAGGATTAATAAATTAAAATGAAGTACAGTTTCTTCTTTCTCTGCTACATCCAGAAATTCTCATTACCTGGGGCTGGATCAACAGTGTGAATATGATAGTCATCTCTCAGGTCTTCACGTTATTGACAAAGGAAGTCAAAGTAGTTCACATCCTGCTACCATATCCAACTGGTCACAGGCTATCCAGAAATAAACGCATTTATTTGCTTATCTGATAAGCTCTGATTTAAGAAACAGAGATTCTGCTTACTTACCAAACTGATGGACATTACATAAAAATATGAATGGACATACACGTCCGTTTCAAAATGGATCTGTTGGGAGATTCAATTGCATGTTCAACTGTCACTGAAATCAGTGACAAAATCTACTTTGTTTGCAGTAGGAATGATTTCCTCCTTCTTCTATTATTCTTTAAGCAGTTGGATATTCTGACGGGGAGGATACTCACCAATGCTCTCCTTCCTGAATGTTCTTGATGCACCTTTAATTTAAACTCTAGACCTATTCAGTAACAGAAGTATCATACTAAACAAATATTAAATTTAAAAAAAAACGACCAAGAATCACTCCCTGGCAGCCACCAGACACCTGGGCCTGGAGCAGACAGGGCTGGCTGTGGGAGTGCCAGCTCCCTGTGAGTCACCCCCTTCTCCTGGCTTGATGCTCAAAGGAAAAGGCCGATTTCTCTGCTCATTCCCAGCTGGTGGGAGGCACATTTGTCAAGCCATGACAAGAGTTTCAGCTTAGGTTGCAGCTTACACCTGAGTGTCAGGCTGAGGGAGAAACAAGCCCTGTGGAAAGATACATGGACTCAGTCATCTGAAATGGGGGTAGTTTCATTGTTCAGGGATGGTTTTCTGTGATCCTCATGAAAGCTGCCGGTTGGAAGGGACCCACAAGGATCATTGAGTCCAGCTCCTGGCCCTGAACAGGACACCCCAAGAGTCACACCATGTGCCTGAGAGCCCGAAATCCCGTGTATCCCAACCTCAAGGATGATCACAAGGATGATTCTTTCACTGGTATCCTGTTCAGCCTCAGGTTCACCTCACATCTTCTTTCTGCTCTCTCATGGTACCCAAGTGTGTTTTCTGGACCAGCTCTTGTGAAAGGCCATTCACAAACCTGCTCCTGCCTGCTTTGCCTTTCATTACTCCTGTTTTGTCCTTCTGTGCATGTCATTTTTTTTAATTCAGGGTCATGTACTTAGAGAGGTCACTCTTTCAGAAGGGAGGACCTGTCCTACATGCTTGCTTGTCCATCAGATGACTCTAATTCATCAATCATACACATATCCTCTGTTATTACTTAAAAAGGAGGAGGAAAAGAATTCTTCAAGGGTCACAAGTAGTTACTTACTTACAGCTAGAAAAAATTCAAGAAAGGATATGGATATGATGGCCTAGTTTTATTAAAAAAGAAAGTTGTGTAGGACTAAAACACTACTTTTCGGAGTATCTCTGTAAATTCTAAACTGGAGGAAAAAAAGCTGAGTTTCACTCAGTGGTTATTTTCAGGAAAAATAAATTTAGGGATCTAGATGCTCTCTTTCAACCTACTTTCTAAGTAGTGAATGTGGGATTGTACTTTATACCAATACATACTTCTCTCTAAAAGCTTTTTCAGTATTAATTTATTCTAATATAAAAATAAACTATTTCTTCTAAAAATGTGTTGTTTCTCTTACATGAATATGATTTATTAGACCATTTCAAGTTCTTAAGTTCTCTAAGGTTGGAAGAGGAAAATCTATTCACAGATTTTTTCCTACAACTGTAAGTTACAAAGACTCTTTCTTGTATATTTGCAACTCTCTACAGGATGCCCATATATTCCTTTATAACAAAGAACTTACAGGTTTTAGAGGAACAGATCTTCCTCCTCTGATGAGGAGTAATTACCCTCAGGAGATGAGTGCTGTACAAGTTAGGGAGTGCAACGCAAAGTAAGATCCATTCTACTAGTGACTTGTTGGGTTCTACTACTGGCTGTCTCACTGCTTTACAGTTGTGGCACAGGGTTGTAAAATAAGGCTCATTGCAGTAATTTAAATCAGACAGTTATTTTTGATTGCCTCCAGTCTTTTCTGGGTCTCACAGTTACAGATGGGATGCACTGTGAGGTTGAAAACAACTGAAACTGTGATCCAAGGGAAAGCCAAGCTGAACATCAAAATAAAGACAAACAAAACTAAAGGGAAGGAAGAACAGAAGAAACTAAACACACAGAAGGGAGCTGTCTTTTAGAGTTAATTGCAATAGACTGGAATTCATTTTGTACAAGCCACTTGAAAGCTGCTTGATAATTATAAAAATATTTATAGGCCAAGTTGACTTCCTTTGCTTATTCTTGGGAGACTGTAGATGGTGTATTCTTTAGGCAGCTTTGCCTGCCTGCTAGAAACTTCACTATGTTATGCAAGTTTTCTAGTTTCTCTACTAAAGGGCCTAAACCTGATCAAGAGCCTGTGCTGCCATGTACTGCCAAATAATTCTCAGTGCTGCAAGTACTGCCAAATAATTGAAACAGAATATTCACAGTAATATACTTTCTGACCTAATTTCTCTGTAGGATGCAAGCATTACAGATCATTATCTTTCCATTTGCAGACAGAGTTGCTAGGTGTTGCAGCAGATACTGTCATCAAAATCAGTCTAGGTGCTGAAAGCATCACTTTACCATATGGGGTATTCTCTGTGGTATTCCCACAGAATTGCCACTGCATGAAAGCATTAAGAGTATTTGCATTCACTAAATGTGTTCAGCAAAGCAAGTCAAAGTGGATAAAACTAAATTCCTAAATCCACGCTAATCTCTGCAGTGCTAACAACTTGTCATGTTACTGACTTAGAGATTTGGTTCTGCTCTTACTAAACCACACTTTTTTTTTTTTTTTTTTTTCCCCAGCTCAATCTTAGTTTTTCCGTTGATTTCACCTGACTCTCATTGCAGACTTTTAGTGGCCTGATTTATTCCACCTGTCTTTGGTCCCTTAGCAGAGAAACATCAGCAAGAAGTGGGAGTTGTTCAAGGTTCTTCTGTTACCAGCAGGAAGAAATTGGGATCTCTGCAGGGTAATTAATATCTTGGCTGTTGTAACATGGGCCTGGGGAAGTACCTTTCCAGCTCTGATAGCCACAGAGGGAGGCTATGGTGTGTAGGCTTCTGACTTGGGTACTACAAGGAGACTTGAAAAATGGTATGATGTGCCTAAATGTTCTTTTATTTGAAATATCTTAGTACATGTGTCTGCTTTGATTTAGGCATAAAATACTTGTCTCTTGATCTTTGGTGTTTCAATAGCTTGAAAAAAATCATAATCCTATGTAAATCTCTAATGCTTTGGGGGTATTTGACTAAGTATTATGGCTACCTCGCCTGGAATTGCTGGAAGGAAGCTAGTTTATTTGCCTAGATATCTGGCATTTTTACTAAATTTCTGCTTTCCTTCTATAATGATTTGGTTTCTATCTCAAGCCTCTTTCTCCTTATTTAACTTTCCTTATGCACGGAATATCATTAGTATACATCAATTCAATTATACACAAGGAAAATGAAGCATTAGGCACATCTATACTTTTGAATTATTCTAAGGAATTAACTGGTTTTATTGTGTTTTATTGTTGGTATAGGGTTTTGTTGAGCGAGACTGTAACACCACTGCATGTGCACTTAATTCTTTTAGAATTAAGTTTGTTTTGGTTCTGACTGTACTTTTGGAAGAGAAACAATTCAATAGCTCCAAATGCAGCACATTCTTTCTATTTAACACTTCCAATATTAGGAAATGGTGTCTTCTTGTAAAAAAATAACTGAGAGGCCACACGTCAATACATGGGAGTGTTATTGTGCATCTTTCAAGAAAAACAGCTGGTTTGTATTAATCTGCAAGGATAAATCACTTTCAGATCATAAAAAATCAAGCAACTCTAAAACAAGGAAGTCCTGATTTTCTTCTCAGTGAATGATAATGCATTTTCAGTAAATTCTAGTTACCTCATAGAGAGACTTGGAAGCCCAATATCAAAATAATGAGTTATTCATCAATTGGATATGTTAAATGCATTGTGACAGCCAGCAATAAAAGTAAATTATTTATTTTATATAGAGAACATGTTGTAACAGCCTCCTCCTCCAGTTAAGAAATCCATTAAACTCCTTGGTGTATAGTCAATTGGCTCACTTCTGTACCGAGATACTCCTATTTCTAATAAAGAGTAACTGCAAAATGTAAAAACATTTTTAATATAATCCTATTAGTTTTACAGACATGCAATTTCTTAAAGCATCATTCAATTTTAAAAGCTTCAAGCATGCCTATAATTAAGAGATGAATAGTTCTTTCATAGCAGCAAGCTATAAAAAGACCCCTCAGCTACAACTGTAATGCAGATGCTGAAATGAAACCAGAAAACAATGAGTGAAGTAGGGGAAGGACAGGCTGAGAGCCACATTCAGAAAGGGTTTTTGAAACTTAAAAAAAAAAAGAAAAACAAAGTGTACTTTATAACCATTAGAACAAAGACTCAAAAAATAGTGTAGGAGTGAGGACAGTGAGAAACAGGGAGCCCACAAGCTGACTTCCATGTTTTACATAAAATAAAGCTGGTAATTTGGAACTGAATGATGACAGGACACTTCTGCTTTAAGTAATTGTTGCATATCCTGGGGAGAAGCAGAAGCTCAAAGGTCTGTGTTTATCTTTCTGTACATAATGTCTGCCTCAACACAATGCCTCGTGTATTGTCAGTGCTTTACGAGACCTTGTGTGTAAATCACAGAATTAAGGTCAACAGATAAGAGATAATTACAATGAGATGTGTGTCACATGGAGGTTTGCACCCGCAGTGGTTTTCACAGACCTAAATAAATTGATTTAAAACTGGTTTTAATTACACTGGTAGGACAGCTGTGTGCTGATAGGGCATCAGTTTCTGTGTTTTGTCATAGCCAAGGGGCTCTTACTGTGTATGATCTACTTACACATTATGCAATGCATAGGTGTGTTAACATAATCAACTGATTAAGGTAGTGAGGCAAGTCTAAAAACCAAAACAAAATCATATAAAGAACCAGATTCTCTTTTCCTTTGCACTGAGATGATTGAAATGGTTTGATGTAGTTTAAGACTCACACTGCTGTCTAGAAAAAAATCAGCCAACAAACTTATTTTGTGAGAAATAATTTTGTATTTTAAACAATGGGACAATATGAAGTGGGAATTATAAAGTAAAAAAAAAAAGACCCAAACCCCAGAGCATTGATATCAGATATGTCTCATAATTACAGAAACTACTTTATTAGATGTGCCATCTTAGGGAAATTTAATTTGCTTATATCTCTATTTTTGAAGTACAAATAGCACTGTCTCTAGCTTTGATTTTATTTGGTTGTTTTAACTTAGTCTTGTAAGGATTAGTAGCAGGTATATGTATAGAGTAATTTTAAAGATGTAAATTATATATTTACTTGTGTTTCCACTCTTGTTTAGACTTCCAGTTTATTAAGTCACAACATGATCCATATCCACATCACAACTTCAGTGGAAGAGAGGCTTTCACCCCCTTTCAAGAAAGAGAAACAGATTCTGTATCAGGACCAGATGTAACACCAGTAAGTTCACTTTCTCCTCTGAGAAAGACCTTTTTCTAATGGATACAAATACTAAGTGGTCATTTTGCTAGTATTTGTTTATATTTTCTCTACTCTTTGTGATGTGGAGTTGTAATTTCAGCAGAAAAGCTGACTAAACAAGAACTGCTCAACTGAAAAAGCAAATGTCAGCTCCTTTTATAGTGGAGACACTGCTGTTTATGAACACCAATGTCAATGTTCTGCTCAAAATGGATTTGCAGTAATTTAGTTTTTCAGAATGCATTTCTTCAGAGCACAGCACAAGGCTTCTGCACAGTAGATTGCTGAGTTAATGCTCAAACTTTATACTGAAAGCTGAAAAAGTTGTTACAAAGTCATGCTTTATTTTTAGCTCTTATTATCAAGATTTCACTCTTTAACCTGTTTCAGTAACATTTAAGTAAATACCTTTTGCCTGTGAAGTAATCCCCTCTAAACTGTGATTGTTCTCTCTCTCTGTCCAAGGCTGTTTGCTTTACTTCTGGCAGTTGACAACACAGAAGCTCCTCAGGAGAGGGGACGTGTTGTCACAGTCAGTATTGCTTTCAGGGAAGATGAAGCCAAACCACAGGGCTTGTCTGCAGCATCAGCCCTAAGGAACCATGGAATTCACCTTGGATTTTGCTTAACTCAAGTCTTTGCCTTTATTACTAAATGATACAGGGGTCAGGGAGCCTGAGGGCCATGGGTCAAGCAAGCTGGATTCTTGATGCTCCACACTGCTCAGTCATCACCTACTTTCTGTGCTCAGCTTTGGGCAGCACCACTTGGCTTTTTCTCAGCTTTAGTTTGTCAGAGCTTGTTTCAGAAACAGGGTGCAAAAGGGACAGTGGATAGCACTGCATGGGGTTTGGCTCAAGAGCGTTTATATGCACTGGTCTGTGGGTGCTGTCAGAGTCTGGTAGAAAAAGGAAATGCATGCCAATGTGAAGACAAATGGAGTAAGAGATACTAAGCAGGCTTGGTTAGATATTTTTTCCTTTTTTATGTCTGATTAGAGTAACTGACTTTTAATTTTCGAGTAAGATGATGTCACTTTCCAATTAAAGGATTACATAATGTGAGCTATTTCAGGTATCTTGGGAAACTTTGTGGAATGAAAATGTTAACCAGGGAGTACTGCTCTAGTCCTGATAGGTCAGCTGCCTGAACACAGGTCAGGACACTCCACGAGTCTCTCCTCCATGAAAGCATTTGTTTTGGGAGCTGCCCATGAGAAGTATTCATTAAAGCAAAACATCTTGATTATTGGTGTTATTCAGAACTTCCATGGCATGTTTAAGGGCTTGGAAGCAGGGGTGGAGACTTGAAGAAAAAATGTAACTCCATGTCTAACAATGACTGATTGCGCTGATAACATTTACGATGAGTGACCTTGCTGCTAAGAAGTTAAATTCCCTTGAAGAACAGGACAGTGGGTTGGGAAGGGATGCTGAGGAATGTGCACACCACAAGCTTCAGCTACTGTACAACTATGTTATTTCAGGTTTCCTTTGGCTTGATGGGCCCAAATGCAACAGTAGTGTCCAGGTTAAGGTAAGCTCAGGGGTACAATGACTGGAAGGTGTCTGGAAATTCCACATGAGTCGTGAGAAGCCCAACTGCCTTATTAGTTGTTTATTTCATCTAGTCTGAACTCTGTATGGAGCACTTTTTGGATAAAGTTTCCAAAGCCATTATTTTCTCTGCTGTGACTTAAGGAACACTAAACATTTGGTTTTCTAGAAATCAGAATCGATCTTTATGAGAAATCTCAAGGACTCTCTACCACAGCCAGAGGTAGTTTGGGGAAAGCATATGTGGAGGCAAAGCTGGGTTTTGTATGGAGGTGTTAACGTTGATGAGAATCTAAAAGATCTGTATCTAGATGGAAAAAAAAATCACATAAAAGGGTCTGAGAGCAGGATCTGCTCTCTTTACTGGGGACATAATGTTCAAAATCAGTACAATGATTAATAAGAGTAACAATTTTTTATTTCAAATAGCTATGGACTACAATAACATTATATTCCATATATATGGACAGTCTGTGGTGAAGAAAAATACTTTAAGACTTTTTGTTTAGTCCTTTCCAACCTGCCATTGCTTGATAGGACATTTCTCCTTTTCCTGTGTCCTTTAAATTTCACTTAAAGAGCATGTGCTCTGTCAGTTACTTTAATTTTCAGAGAACAAACAGATCACTGTACCCCTGGACAGTATTTCCTCCTCACAAAAAAAGCCAGGGTGCACTTCTGGTTGCAAGAATCAACAGAATTTTTTGTCAGCTGCATGAAAACATAGTACAAAAGACTCATTTTGCCATGTAGATGATCTCTTTGAAAAGAAGGACACAGCATAAAGGTTGTGGGAACACCATACAAATAAAAACCCATTAAATGCTGATTGGAACAGGAGTTCTTAATTTAGACTGCTGTAAAAAATGCATGAAATGTAAACTAAGATAATGTAAGGGTACACCTACCTTTATTCACATTTTTAAATATCAAGATGGTTTGGGAAGATTTATTAACTATGCAAGTTAGACCATTATTTGAATGGATTCTCTGGTTATCCATGTTCACTGACTACCCAATTTTTTACTTTTAAGAAGGAGCAAAACCACATGCACTCAGAATGAAGTTTTTGTGCTAGGAATACAATGTCCAGTGTTTCTGAGGGGTATTTATTGCAGATACAGTGACTCTTTGCCTTACAGGCATTTCCAATATGCTAAGTTTCATTGTATAGTCAATATGTCTTCTCAAGGAAGTCAGAGCAAAAAAAGCTAAATATTTTTATTATTAAGTATTTTAGAGTAATATAAAAATAAAGTACCAGCATAATTCAAGTTGTCATCTATATACAGAAGTGTCCATTTAACTAAGCTTAAAAAACCCCAACCCCAAAACCCCTTGATTCATTACACGAGGTTCTCTGGTTTTCTTTTCCTTCACCGTGGAATTGAAGTGTAGCCCCCTTTTGGAAATGTAGTTTAGCTGGTTATATCATGAGTCCTGGTTTTTGAATCATCCATTCTACACAGTCATGTTACTACCAGATACAAGAGTCCAGCATTTCAGTAGGTTCACAACACTGATGAATCTCACGTTTTAAGAACACAACACATCCAGTCTGCCCAAGCAAAGTCCTTGTGGGTCACAAGGAACATCAAAGCAGTGCTTGGGGGTTTAGACTGTAGGATAAACCTAAGCAGAACAAAAAATGTTTCTCAGTAACAGGTTATTGAAAAAACCCCCAAACCATCCACCAAATGCTAATATGTATAAAGCATCGTGGTTGCTCTTGATATAAATTTTGTGAAATACCACTTTGAAATGTTAGGACACTTGGTGCAAAAAAAATAGGTTTCTTCTAAAAGCATGCTGGATCCTTCCAAGTCACACCCAGGGTTTCCATCCGGGAAAGAGGCGGCTCAGATTTTTAGGGTCCATGGCCTGTTGTATGAGAAGGTTCACCTGCCCTCCCACACTGAGCACTGTTCCCTCCTCAACACCTTTCAGCTTCTCCTGAAGTCTCATCAGAACACGCTCAGCCACCTTGTTAAAACTCTGGTCATCACTGCTGACAGAATAAAAAGAAAAACAGATGCTCTAGGTATGGATCCTGAACAACATCCAGCCACAAAACCAGAAAGCAAGGCAACAGTGCAGCAAGAGGAGAGTAAGAAAAAGATATTGCACCTGGCTTTTCTTTTAGGGTCTTGTGGATCAGTACCAAGCGTAGAGCTCATGTCAGCCTCATCCTCTGGCCTCTGCTGTAAATATAAAGCTTTCAAGGGGTTCATGGTCCAGTCGAAAAGAGGATCATAAAGCAGCACCTACGCAGTAAATAAATCTCTTTTTAATTTCAGCTGTTAATTACAGCTAGGTCAGTGTCCTAGCACTGTTGGAAATGCTCATGCTAACCATGATATTAGGAGGGTTACTGTTTTGTTTTGGTTTTATTTTTTTTAATTTTTTAATTGGGCTAAATTGCTTAGTAGATGATCCAACAACAAAACTGCCTCTGATTACTTGCAGGTATTTGTGTTGTTCATACTTCACAAAGTTTTGCCATCAGTCCCACCTCAGCAGTGACTAGGCAATTTTTTAATACACTGCTAGGTACTGAAGAGAATTATTAGCTTCTAATGCACAGTATAACCTGCTTTCAAAAATCAGTTTTATTCTCTTCTTTGTGACTTACGCAAAGAGGATTTAATTCAGTCAGTATTACTCCTGCTGGGAATGTTGCACTATGGCTAGAAGTATGTAAGTATTGAAGAGAGAGAACTGCCTGAAAGAAACAGTTCCCATAGAAAATGCAAACTAGTTATAACTTTATCAATGACTACATGAGTTAAAAAATCTGACCAACACCACTATGTTCTAATTCAGTACGAAACACTCATTTTGAGTATTTGATGCATATGAAGACAAAGACAAGAAACTGAAGACATTCTGGCAGGTTACTGTCCAAAAGAATGAAAAAATGCTTACCTCTACAATAGTCAACAAAGCTTCTTGAGAATTTCTCATAACAGCCATTGTTTTCTCACAGCATCTAGAAAATATTTTACAGTATTTTAGGTCTGTTTTGGTAAAATGAAATTGTATTTTTGTAATTTAAATAATGGATATTTGTAATCTACTTAAAGTTTAATTCCTAACATAGGAGTAACCTCTCTGATATTTTCACTTGGGGGAAAAAAGAGAAATTTAGACATGTAAAACCAAGAGAAGACTGTGTAATTCACTGATTATTATTTCTCTGTGGAAAGCGATGACCTGTTTCACTGTCTGAGCTATTCTGACATGCAGAATTGATCACTGAGTTAACACTGCCTGTTAGGGTGTGCCATGATGGCAGAATTGCGTGACTGGATGAAAATATGTGCCGGGGTGCTCTGGAACACACTGGAGAAACGTGGTAGGGTTGTTTTGCATGAAATGAGCAGATCCAGCAGCAATTTCTGAAATCTCCTCAATGACTTTTGATGCAGTAGTAGTTACCTACAATCACTCCCAAGCAAACTAAGCTCCTGGAAGGAATACCATCTTATCCTATGGGACGGGTATTCCTGTGAAAGAGGGATCAGGCCTCCTGTCTCCCTCAGGACAAGAGCACACACACCAAAGTTACCTGAGCATGCTCACAGCCAAGGACTTGTTTACCACTTACACCTGTGCTGTTAAGTAAAATCAGGCTGGCTGAGGCAGAAACAGCATCTGCACCAGTGCCTTTGATACTCTGATTTACTTCAGCTGGAGCCCAACAATTCATGTTTTTCTGTATCATGGTTTCAGAAGTAATACCAAACTGTCAGTTTGATAGCATCATCTTGAGACTAGAAGTGGCAGTGCCTGCTCCTTCATGGGACACAGGTGTACTAGAAACTACTTATTAACCTCAATTGCTGCCTTAGAAAGACAACACCTACACTATGTACTTTTTTAAAGACATGAAATTTGGGGGTTGCAAATGTTACTTCATGAACATCATCGAAGTCTGGAATGAGAAATGTCCTGCTTTTCAGGAATCCCTTGGGTCATTCACAGAAGGCAGGATGGACAGAAACTCAACTCATTTGGGATTCTTTCTGGGCTTTTTTGCAGCCCAGATCTATTATGGGATTTAGATTTTGCATTTGCAAAGTAATATATGATCCAAAAGGGGAAAAGTACTCCAAATTACATACATAAAACTAAACAGAAATTAGAGTCAAAACAAATTGGCTCAAAGACATTTAACACAGCTCCAAATATATAGTATAGCTCTGAAAGAAATACACAGTTCTGAAGGAAAAAAAGATCATTCTGAATCAACACTTAGCTGTGGAGCCTTTGGAACCACTGAGCCCTCCCTGAATTCCACAAGAGGGTGACAATAACTCATTAACAAGTCAACAATATGAAACACCAAGCAACAATAATGAACTCGCAGCTGATTATATAAATAGGAGCATAGGAGTTAAAGGTCAGCATTTAGGTTTGGGTGTTACCAGCAGAAACCTAAGTCCCCTCTCAAGCATCAGAACTGTTTAACATGTAACAATCACAATGCTGGAAGTACTCTGCTGCCTCCTTATCCCTGTGCACTTGAGGAGCACTGACCTTCTGAAGACTCCTTCCACGCCGGTGATGCCCATTCCGTCCACAATGTCCCTGGTTAACCGAAATGGAACAGTCTCTGGTGTGGGAAGGATTTTGCCTTGCTCAAAAGCAACCCCTAAATGAAAGGATAATAGAAGTTTTTTTTAAAAAAGTTAAAGAAAGAAAAATTAAGGTTCTCTTGCTGTCCTACTTACCCAGATCTATATGTACCAGTTCTGCTGTTTGTTCATCTATCAAGATATTCTGAACATGTCTGTCTCCAAGTCCAAGAATGTAGCCAACTGAAACAAAAATGTAAGTGCTGAAACCATGTCATAAAAACCACAGAAAGTCTAAGAAAGATTATTGGTGTAATTGTAACAGTTGAAAACCAATTAAAAGTGAGAATATTTCTGCCTCTGTATATAGATATTGCCCAAGGGAAGAGCAAATGCCATTTCACAAATCCAAAAAGAAAATGTTGACTGAAAGAAATTGTAAAAAGGTTATTCCCGTACAGATGTGCATTGTTTTACCTACTCCACAGATTTCTTTCCCGTTTCTGCTTGTAGATCAAAGTTTATCAAATAATATTGCAGCTTTAAAAAAAAATTAAAAACAAATGCATAATAAAATCAGGTTTTGTTATTATTACTATCATTAGCAAACGCCCCCAACAAAATAACTTTTGTCTAAGTCAGTTTTAAAAATCTCCAGCAATCCAAATGATAAGATCTTGTAAGCTTCATGTAAGCCTATTTCAGTGCTTTACTGTCCTTAAATGCAGAAAAACTGTAATTCACACCTGTTAATGTTTTTATTAGCTGATGGCCATGGACAGCAGTAGTATTTCCTACAAAAATCTTTCATCTGCATTGTACTAAACTGCAGATTTACTTCTTTTTTTTTCTTCCGTAAAAAGGGAGTGTACAAATATGTTACCTTCTAGAATGGGATCTACTGCAATGTATACAGTCTAATAACAAATGTCTTCCAGAGACTCAGTACAGAACTGAGCCATCAAAAAACCCAAAAATCCACAGTACTTACATTTAAGTACTTCTTTTTCTTTATCATGACAGGAAAATCAAAAGGAAGTATCCCAGAGCTTAAATAACCATTTCAGCCATGGATAATAATGCCAGTACAAAGCCAGTAAAAGACTGAGCTTTTCAATTCAGCAACATGTGAAATGAATAAATGTTAAACCAAAACAACAGAAATAAAATCAGGTAAAGAAAACCACAAACTAACAGAATCTAAGAAAGCAAACCACTATATAAACAAAGAAACACAGAATTTCATTCTTCCTTCTGCAGCAAAAATAGGGCTGTGGAGGAACAAATTAGAAATCTTAATTACAAAACCAATGCTGATGTTTTTGCTGACCTTTTTTGCCCCCTACTATGCCTTTTCTGACACGTGACAAAAGCAGGACAGCCACTCTGTCTGAAATGGTATAAACTCTTTGGTTGTGCAACCTAAGAAACCACTGTCAATAATCCAATACCTATGGAAGATGTAGCCACACTGCGAGTGTATGCCAGTCGTTTCTCAAACCACACAGCTGGGTCCAGGAATTTCTCCATGCAGAAATACCGGAACACAGGCTGAAAATTCTCACAGACTTCCAAGAAGATTCTGTATTTCTCTTCAGAATGTTTCTTTTGAGCATCCTTTAAACACGCAAGAAATATTTTACTCATGACTAACTGCTTCAGAAGAAAATTACCTCTTCCTTCCTATCTACCCACCTCCCCTCCATCAAATGCTGTTCTCACTTCTTTCTCTTTCTGAGCTAAGAATTACTGGGTTTTTTTGCAGCAATTATTAATGCACCTATCTGCCTTACTAAACAATTCTATTTTCATACACAACTCAGAGGCTAAAAACCATGGGAAAAACCACTCCTATTTCCTTGATGCAGCAGGTGCATGTATTCTATAGGCATATGCAGGTAAATGAATCTTGCTGGGAGACACTTCCTTTCTTCGCATTCTGTTCTGGTACCTCTGCTTATCTGATGGCCTCATGTCAGTGAGAAAGTCATTCTCACTCATTCCCAGACAAAAGCTCCACGAAGCTAAAATTAAATATACTTTTATCCTGTTACTACTGTAGCAATTTGAAAGGAAATAGATTCTTGCACAATCATGGGTATATAAAGTAACAGGTACACTTGTCTGCAATTTTGTAAACTCATGGTGAGGTGATCTGTGGAACTGAACTGAAAGTCTGAATATCTACTCATTCCATGCCACTGGTCATATTCATTACTAGAAATACCAGAAGTACAGTATATAGTTCTCTGTAAATTCCACCCCCCACCCCCCTCCAAGTAATTATTATGAATCAGCTAATTTTTTTGGTGTTTTTTTTAAGTTATTTGGACTCACCAGCAATATTTTATGACACTGAATACTGGAGTAATCCTTTGGCCTGTATCTCTTGTGAGCTCCTTCTTCGGTATTCACAAGGAACTCTCCAATGGGAGTTGTTCCTGAGCACCACTCCAGAACTCCACTTCTCTGGGAAAGGGGAACAACCTGGAAAAGCAAAACCATGGAGGGGAGGGTTCTACACACAAAACTATGAATACACATCCTGCAGAGCTTGGGTGCACATTTCTGTTCTTTTTTTTAAAGACAAAGAAGGCCAAATCATGCAGCTGACCACAATATATCTTCCAAAATACACATGTATAAAAGTCCACTCAAATTTTTTCTACCTAATAGTGGCAATTTTTTTCTAGCCCAGAGAACCTTCCACTAGACATGTCAGCCTAATGATCAGCTACTGCCTGTTTGCTTCAATTTTCTTTTCTTATGAAAGTCTCTTTATTTCATAATGCAACAACCATTCTATTTTTCCCTGCTGCTGCTCATTTTTACACACGTAGAAACCTGAGTCTGGAAAGTTATTCAAAAAATGAGACTTTAACTCCATCTGAGAATTCTTAAAACCATGCTAGCAATTCAGATAAGCACCTTTAGAGATTCCAGAGCGTACATTTCTCATTTGTTAGAGAGAAGAGCTTATACTTCAAGAGTACTTATTCAGAGGTATTCTTCACACCTATTATTATAATCCCAAGTATGTACAAGAGGAGGAGGAAGGAAAAGCTCCTGTTTAAATACATTTTCTGCTTTCACAATAAGAATTTATTGCAATTCTTATTCCCAATTCCAATTCTTGTTCCCAATTCCTATTCCAATAAGATTTGGAATCGTATTGCCAATTCCAAAAAAACCCAGTTCAAAATCTGCATGAAAGACCCTAGATAGTACTTCTGAATTCACTTGTAAGAAATATTGCAAGACTAGAATTAATTATTAATTAAGGAATATCACAAGGCAAATTAATGAGAATTCATAAACAAACTTGTATGTTCAAGTTTAATGACTAGCAACTTACAAGTTAATGACAGTGCATTACCTAATTTATTTTCAATTACAAGTCCATATAAAGAAATCTTTGAAGAATATTTAAATATATATTGGATATCAAGAAATTTATTTTAATGATTTAAAAAAAATTAAATTGTAATAAATATATTGTTTATTCCATACCTTAAGGCACAGTGACTATTTTAATAGAACAGAAATAAAAATCCTTTTATATATTGCTTTCAAGTTAAAAAGAGGAGAAGGGGGAAATATGCTTTATTTCTCTGCTGCTGCAGCTGTTCAGGGTTACCTTGTATCTTCGGATATTCAATTTCCTCTTCCGTGTTTCAGTGTTTTGCTGGAGCAATGTATTGCACATCTGGAAAACTTGTTGCATGACAGCATCTTGTCTCAGGTCATCACGCCCCTTCAGCAGAAACAGAAAAAGCAGTTAAAAAACCAATTCTCAGCATCCATTTCTTGCTCAGCAAGTAAAAAAACTATTTTAAACATTGCACGAAACACAAGTTACTTTTCACAATAATCACTTGCAATAAAATGTAATTAACAATTGTTTTTTCTCTGTATTTTGGTATTCTGTTAGTGCTCAGCTGCTTAAACAGAACCATCATTAATTTAAATCACTTTTCTCTTTTTTTTTTTTTTTGACAGATGTTAATCGATTCACGTTTCAACCAACCTGCATGTCTTACGGGTCTCTTTTTAAAAACAGGTGTTTCATTCACCATTATTCATTATTTAGCAACCCAGCACACAGGTGAAGCAGCATCAGTTGGCACTGCAGCTCTGATTGCTGGATGCAGATCTAGTGATTCATGCTTCTCTTTAAAGCTTTCAAAACTAACCCATACTTAGCAGCAAAACAGAATTCTCCCAGCAACTGCCCAATGTTTGCATTCAAAGAGAGAATGAAATCAGCTGAGTGTAGGGAGAAATAAATTTTTTAGAGACTTTTTACTTCTGTGTGCATACTTTTGATTGTCTCTGAATTGCAAACACTTTTTTATACGGGGAAGAAGAAAGAAGGTATTTAATACAATATGTTGGTGGTTTTTATTTATAGTACACTTCAGGTCACCAGCTGAGACATGACCAGGCAAGTCTGGCAGTTGTCAGGTAAGCTACTGGATATTAATTACATGCACTGCTGAAAAATAATTGCAAACATATTTTATATCATTACTTATTATTTATATTATATTACTTATTAATACTTTGCAATTTTATTAAAGCATTCCTCAACTGAGAAAACTAACAGTGAAGCATGAAAAGTCTGCTCGTGGTACAGAAATGATTCATGAGAAAACTGATAGGAGAACTTAAAAAAAAATTGCAGCATACCAAGTCTGAGATGTCATTACAACTGACAGAACCCACCTTAACAAGCTGCCTCCTTTCTTTACCATCTGATCCCACACAATCTATTATTTTAGGCAGATTAATGCCTCCTGCTAAACGAAATTCTCGCTTGAAAGAACTTATTGTGACCAGATTTTCATATTCTCCCGTGGGATCTACCTGAAATTAAAAATATGTTTAAAATGAATGTAAATATTACCTCCATTTCACTCAGACAAAGCAGTAATAAGTTATTTGCAAACCTCATTAGCAAACTATATGCTAAATATTAATATGAACACTCCATCACCTACAAGGATAATACCACAAAGGCTATGAAAATATGCTGAGCAAAGGATTTTTTTTTTTTTGATTCCTCCCTGTTCACCTCATTGGTAGAGGGGATGTGGTGCTGCAGACTTCCACTAGACAAGCTGTGACACAATGTTAGCCTGTCCCAGGAAACTGCTCACATATGGCTGGGGAGCATTAGGCTTAGACTAGGCTGCAAATGGACCCCGTCCACAACCCCAAACCTGCTGCAGGGTACAGGATCTGTACCTCAGCCACCCCCTGGATCCTCATGCCCCAGAGCAACCCTAGTCAGCCAGCTCTAAGGAAACACTGCCCCAGCAGGCTACATCACAGACCTGCAGCCACTTCAGTCAGTCTGGACTGCAGGAGAAGAAAAGCAAAGCAAAGAACAATCCAGTTGTAGAAAGGAGCAATACCTGGGGCCAACTGGAGCCCTACGAACAGATTTAGCATGGGTGGCAACTTCTGGCCTCTGAAGTCAAATACCTTAAAGCATTCCCTTGAATTTATAGACACAGCCTGAGGGATTTCAACACGAGGATTTCTGGCTTTGCAACACTTCAGTTTAGATGCTGGCCCAAAAAACAACTGAAACTGCACAGTTTCCCAGGTGGAGCATGTGGCATCAAGAGGTGAGTGCCTGTGCACCCATCCAGTCAACTGCTTATGCCAATGGGAATGGATCATTCCCCACTACTGAATGGCAAAAGCATAGGAACAGCAGAAGATGCAAGTCTATTGATTCTCACACCTTTTGTGACATTCAGTGCCTCTCTGAAACTCTGAGCTAGCACCTACAACACAGGAGATTCACACTCCCAAATCCCCTTGCATGAGTTAGGTAGTTCACTATGATATCACCTTTTGACAATGAGACCACTCAGAGGTAACAGTGGCAAAGCTTTGTACAATAAACCACCATCCAGCACACGTAACGCTGCGGATCAAGGTCTTCTAAGGAAACCATCTCACCCTGCACCTCCCACCTGACAAGAAAGTATCTCCATAGGTGGAACTGTAAAAACCATGGGAACTGGATGAGGAGATGACTGCCATTACAAAAGCTTGAAGAGGATTCTATGCTTCTGTGATGATGGTATTATAGTGTCTATTGTTTCAACTTCAGTCACCTTAATTTCCATGGTAGGAACAGCAACATCCTCCAAGTTCTTCAGTTTAATAATTGGCTGGTCAGCTGGAATACTTATTCCTTCTGTAATTAAGAAGAATTAATATTTTTAAATTCAGACCTATAAAAATGCACCTGAATTGACAAAACCCAGCTTACATTGCTTTTGGGACCCAAAAACTCACTGGATACTTTTACTGAGCTGATGAAGATGACCATAGGACAACAGGTGATTTCTGGAGTTAGATACTAAGGATCTGAGCCCTACAGTGCAAGTAATTACTGTGACTTTTAATCCAGACTACATTCTATATCTATCAAAAATAGGACACAATGCTAGTACTTCTTTTAACTAGATATCAGTATTTAGAAATACATTTTTAATCTGAGAAAATAAAACCTATCTTCACTATTAAAACAAAAAATAGTTTTCCCAAGACTTACTTCTTTGAGATTTCCAAGGATTAGAATCTAAATTTGCTAATGTGATGTAAGCATCACAAAGCGATTCGATGTCTCTAACCATACGAGCTCTTCTTTTCCTTACAATATTCATTATAGTGCTAGCAGCTTCCATTCTGTCCTAAAAAACCCAATGGAATACAAACATCAGGTCTTGTAAGCTACACTTTTTAATATTAAAGATGCATCATAACATGCTGTCAATTAAGCAGAATTGAGATATGTCCTATGAAAACAGAGCAAACTGCAGCAATGGGCAGCCCTTCGTGATATGTCCTGAAATAATTACAAGAGAAAAAATCTGTGCTGTCTAATCTGAGATAATGAGTAATGTAAAATATTCCTGGGGATGGAGAGGGAACAAACCTGACCAGGCAAAGTGCAAAAAACATGTAAAAATTCTTCAGAAATAAGGACAGGCAGGTTTTCAGATGTTCTTCCCCCATCTGCCTGCTTCTGTTATTTTGTCCCAGCTGAAGAAAAAAATCTTGTATGCAAAAGACAGAAACCTGTCCATGCATTCCTTCTGTGCCTGGCTCTGAGAGACTTAGTTTAGCATAATCCCACTCCTAAGGGATCACAAAAGTATTACAGGTGTGAGAGAAAGGCAAAAAAAGGCAAAAAAAAAAAAAGCCACATTAAAAAGTGGTGAAAAAATGTTATCAGTGCAGGGTAAGAGGACAATGACAACCAACCATGTCAGGCCTACAATGATAGGGGAAAGAAGGGGCAATACTTTAGATGTGGGATGATTCCAAAGACAGGTTAAGTAAAAATTAAGTAAAAACAACATGAACATGAAACCACAGTTCAGTATTACCAATCAGCATGGTTTTTAACATATCAAGGACCAAAAGATACCCTGGACAAGGCAAATTGCTTAGATGGAATACATTACCACTCAAACCAGAAAAAAATACTCAATTCAGTATGTACTTTCAACAATAAAGCCATTCAAGTCTTTTGCATCTAAAATCCCTTTTACAGAATGACATATGAGGGACTTTTATCACAGGAGTCGGTAATAATCAGGGCTATTTGTGGCACAAAACATTAACCATATTTTGTTCAACCCTGTAATGATCTCTTTCAATAATAATTACCTAAGTATGCACAAAAGGGGGTTTTAAATTATTAAAAGTACTGTTTCCCTCCTACTGCTTCTTAACAAAAGTATACTAATGAGCTGTATACTAAAATACCCCTTTACATGTTTTGTTTTTTTTCATTTTTTAATAAAATTAAAAGATTAAATGTGATTAATAGAAGTTTTTGTAGTTACCACATCAAGCTGGGAGATTTCTTTTGGTGCATTTTTAATTAACTTATTTCTTCTTATTGCATCTGGTTTTGTAAGGAGTTCATCTTTGTTAGCATTAGCCAAAGCTAATATTATAAACAAAGTATGATGTGGATGATCCAGTGAAATTCGAGACATTAGCTGCCAACAAAAGAAAAAGGTCCCATTATTGAAAACAGTACAGAAGAAAAAAACCAATACTTAATTAACATTATTATTTCTTTTTAACTTCTAAGGTTCCTAAGATGAAATACAAGGTAATGCTTAGACAGTATTTCCAAAACTGAAAAAACTTTCCAAGTATATTTCTATAGCTGCAAAAGGCTACTCTTATACTGCAAGAAAATCAATTAGATAGAAATTAAAGAAGTCCCTAATCCTATTCCCACCATACTGATTTAGCATCACTGATTTTTAATACACCCTTATCACCTATGTAACTTCTTTAGCTGTAACTGCTCAGAGGAAGGTGGTTATTGTTTAGAAGCAAGCACTACCAAGCCAATCAAGATATCTTTAGATAAGAAAAGCAAAAATTACATTATTCAAAATTTCGTGAAATCCTAAACCACCCATCATCTTAGTTCCCATGCGAGCAGCCAGCTGGTACATCAGAGGCAAGAACTTGTATGAAGGGATCTTCTGGGCATTCTCCTGTAGGAGAGAAAACTCAGTTAGAGAGCTGTACTTAAACACCTAACAAAAACTGCAATAATAATAAAATACATTCTTTAAAAATTAAGAATTATCATGGCTGTGTGATCAAACAGCAATTTGGTGAGTATCACGTCATCTTGGCACATCATGTCTTCTAAATGTTCCAAGTCCTTCATGGGAGTACTATTTTCTATTCTACCTTTCATGGCTTTTCATCTGAATATATATATAATACAAACATATATATAATATAAACAAGAATAGTGTACCTAAGGATGTTGAAGATGAGTAGATTTCAAGATATGTGAAGAACAAGATCATGAGATATGTTTAATCATACAGGCTTATCCAATTAAAATGCTAATTAAAGTTAAATTAAAATGCATTGAGAACTACAGGTCTCACTGATGAAAAACTAATTGATAAGCAATGACAACTGAAAAAAGCAAGTTTTCAGGAAAAGTTAAGGAGCTACTTAATTCATCTTCTAGAAATAGAGGAGAGAGAGAAGAAAGATGGATATTTATTTGTCAAAACATTAGGAAAAATGGAGCAAACATGTACCTTCATCATTTCATTGACTCTGTCAACTCCAGAATTTTCAAGCCACAGGGAACAGAGTCGGAATATCCACATGTCATGTTCTTCTCCACTTAGTAAACAGCTGATGTAGTTCTCCACTGCTTTACACAGGAAGCGTTTACGATCCTCGGTCAGGGCTTGTATTGCCCCTACATCCAGCTCAAGTTCTCGCTGAACCTTCACTGTGTATCTACGTGAACAGATGTCATGTTTAAACAACCTATTATTTCTTAATGAACTTACAGCAAAGCCCTCCCTAGGTCTCTCACTTACTAATTTAACTTCTTTTAAGTTGTTCTGTATGTACAAGCACAGTGAAATAACCAACTAAGAAACTGTATTGTGGGAGCTACTCCCTTGCTGTATGCGCACACAGACCCACTGCTCTAAATAAATATCCCATCTTCTTGATTTAATCTCAATATTGCTATAAATGTGAATATCCAGTACAGATCATTTGTATAAAGACTTCAGTTTCCAGCAGCTGAAGTTCACTTGCAGTTGCTCTTACTAAATCCTTAAGAATTCTGTATTAAATTTAATTCTACTCTATCACTAAATGTGTGTAACAGACAAATCTCAGTTCGTTTATTTACACTATGTAACATTTTTGTCAAATAAATTGAATAGATCCAGGGAATAAACATGAATTTCAGGCCATGATCACCCATACTGTGTCCTTGGCTTAGGTTTGGCCTGCACCATCCATCACGCCTCGACCGTGTCCAGGCAGAGCTGAGAAACCATTCACAACAAGCACTATGGATCTGGCCACCGCTTCGTGCAGAAGAGAAAATGCAGCTCTAGAGAGGTGACCCACGCTGCACCAGTTGTCCAGAGAGCAGAGCTGGAGCCTGTGACAGCTCCATAGTATCCAGTCTCCATTTGAATGCTCACCTGTTGATCTGAACTCTACGCTCCTTGATGAGACCGACCTCCTCCTTGGCCTTCTTCAGCAATGCCTGCTTATTTTCAAACTCCGAGGATTTCATGTAATTCTCAATTCGCTGGTACTGATTATCAGAGAAACGAGCCAAGGAGAGGAAAGCCTTCATCTTTCCTTTCCTCAGCTCATCACTGCTGCCTCCACTGTGGCTTGCAGCAATTTCCACAGCCTAAAGGATAAATTACAATAATGGTAAGATCAATAATTAGATAAATAGTATTGCGTAACACTAACAATTAATTGAACTCTATCATCGCAGAAAAACAGAATGGTTGAGGCTGGAAGGGACATGGGGAGCTCATCTTGTTCAACTCCCTCCCTGCTCAGGCAGGGTCATCTGTTTGAATACATTATTTAATATTGCCTGTGATAGAATGAATATGCATACCAAATAAATATAATAGGCTGAGTATTTTTTTCCCAAGTGAATTTAATCTTTGAGAAACAATTTGGTGCAAACAGTCATAAAAGATTATCTTGTATGAAACAACTTTAATAGCTGTTTGATAGCTTTAATACAGGAATTTTCCATGCTTATCATCTTTTACAGTATTGAGGCATGAAGCTTTAAAATAGTCTTACAACCTTGTATCACAAGATGGTGAGAAAAAAACGGAAGACAATCCAAAAAGTAAAGGAAATTATATATGAAAAACAGATTCAAATCATCAGAGTGAAGAAAGCACACAGATAGCAACAGAGAAAGGCAACTATGTTGAGTTTCGCAAATTAGTGTGAAATAAAGAAACGCAGAGTGAACAAATATTAATACAAACACTTCTACTACTGGCTAAGAGCTTAAAACAAAAAAATTACAGTACTTTGAAACACTAGAACAAGACATTGCAGCATCTCAGGGGTGATCTTATCACTGTCTACAACTCCCTGAAAGAAGGTTGTAGCCAGGTGGGGGGTCAGGCTCTTCTCCCAGGTAGAACAAGACAACATAACCTTAGCCTTAAGCTGCACCAGGGGAAGCTCAGGTTGGACATTAGGAAGAATTTCTTCACAGAAAGGGTGATCAGACACTGGAATGGGCTGCCCATTCCAGGGAGGTGTTTGAGTCACCATCCATGACAGAGTTTAAAGAAAGACTGGATGTGGCACTCAGTGCCAGGGTCTGGTTGACACAATGGTGTTGGGTGACAGGCTGGACTCAATCTCAAGTGTTTTCCAACCTAACCGGTTCTGTGGTCCTGTGAAATACAATGGCTAAAGTAGCCCGAGAGACTACAGTACTAAAAAGCTCCTGAGCAAATAATCTGTCCTGAGAAGGAAGAAGTAGGGATAGGGAACAGGAAAGGGAAACTAGACTAGTAGTTGTAATCACTGCACTTCTAAGCCAATAAAAGATTGGCTGTGATTTCTACAGAGCCATATTCTGAGCATTTAACAAGATTACAGTGTTACACAACACAGTGTAAAACCATAATATTTATATAAGAAACCGTATTTTCAATACAGAAAAATAAAGAAAAATCTACTTGACATTTTTAACACTGTATTTTAACACAGCACTGTCTCAAAGATTGTACATTTCAAAGATTGGATGCACCTTTTCTAAGTATTTCTGCATGATGACTGTAGGGTTTTCCAAGCATGTTTCTGCTAACCAGGTTCCACAGAGCCTCAGGCACTCTGTATACATCAATTTCAGGTGAGGATCATTCTCGACCTTTGAAAAACCAAGTTTTGAGGAAAAAAATTAGAGAGGGAGGCATCAAACAAAAACATCTTTTATGTACAAGGTAGGAAATTTCTAAAGCTTTTAAACCCTGAATAGAATTCAATCACTGAGGCCTATTACACATATGCATCTACAGAGTGATTTTCCACCCACATCTACAGTAATCAATAACCTTAAATCACATTCACATTCTATGTAATGTGAAAGGAGTGTACACATTTAAAAATACCCGATAGTCTGAACAATCAAAAGCAGAATAAACCAGTGACAAAATGTAATAAAAACTTTAAAAGATTCACAGCATGTTTTCAGAATTGTATTTTAAAATATCCCCATTTAGTGTGCAGTATCATAGACAACTCCAGAGGTAACAGTCAGGAACCATAATAACCATGTGTGATCATCAAATTCTTCAGACAGACTTCTACATGGAGACTTGATTAAAAGTGTTTTGAGAAGATGATGGAGCAGGTTTCCAAAGGACTTTTCTCCAGACTGGATGTTCAGCTTTAACTGCAGAGCAGAATAAATTTGCAAACTACTTCTAATATAGGGTACATATTAAAGACCATGTGACCAAGATGGCAATACTGACTGTGAAATACATATGTGAGCATCATCAGCTGTGAAAACACAAATTCTCTTCAGATGGACAAGGTAAATGTAAGGACGGACAAAATTTTTGGATGGCCTCATCAACTGATTCATGGAGAGATTACAAAAATCAAAAGAGCAGCAATTCTTGATTTTGCCCTGGTATGCATAGAGAACTTGGCTCAAAAGAATCCAGATTTTCTGAAGTGTGATATTCCTTAAGAACATACATGGATTTAAGGAAAATGTCTTATCCTTCAGAAATTCTCAAATAATGTCATCACAGGTAAACATAAAGGTATGGACATACAGGCATTTTTACCACAGTGGTACACAAAATTAAGTTCTAGTCAAGTATTTGTAGACCATATTTTAACAAACATCATCCTGAGGGATCTGTAAAGGCTGGATTGATGGGCCAAGGCCAACTGTGTGAGGTTCAACAAGGTAAGTGCCAGGTCACAACAATCCCAGGGAGTGTCTGGGAAGCTGCCTGGTGGAAAAAGACCTGGGGGTGCTGGTCAACAGCAGCTGAACATGATCCAGGGTGTGCCCAGGTGGCCGAGAAGGCCAATGGCATCCTGGCCTGGATCAGCCATGGTGTGGCCGGCAGGACCAGGGCAGTGACCGTCCCCCTGCACTGGGCACTGCTGAGGCCACACCTCAAATCCTGTCTTCAGTTCTGGGCCCCTCCCTGCAAGAAAGACATGGAGGGGCTGGAGCGTGTCCAGAGAAGGGCAACGGAGCTGGGGAAGGGTCTGGGGCACAAGTGCTGTGAGGAGCAGCTGAGGGAGCTGGGGCTGTTTATCCTGAAGAAAAGGAGGCTCAGGGGGGACCTTACTGCTCTCTACAACTGCCTGAAAGGAGGCTGTGGCCAGGTGGGGGCTGGTCTGTTCTCTCAGGCTACAAGCAGTAGGACAAGAGGAAACAGGCTCAAATTGCACCACAGGAGGTTTAGATTGGAAGATTGGATAGTAATCACTAAAAGGATTGTCAAGCATTGGAACATGCTGCCCAAGGAAGTGCTGGAGTCACCATCCCTATTTAAAAGAGATTCGAAAGACATGTACACGTGGTGCACTTAGGGACCTGGTTTGGTGTTGGACTATGAATAACAAATTGTTACATTTGCCAATCTTACAGACTCATTTTCAAAACCCCCAAGAAGATTTGCTAACTTAAGTTTTTTTGCTCTCAGACATTTTGAGAGTACAAATCACATTTAGTATTTAATACTGCAGATGGGGTTTTAATTTCCTTCTACAGGAAAATTTTGAAAGTGGAATTAGGATCTTAAATAATTTAATTCCCGCAAATTTATACATCATGTAACACATACCTGAAACCAATCTGCATCTAATTTTTTTATCATTGTTTTAAGTATACTCAGTGCAAGACTCTCTTCCTTTTTAGCCCAGAAAACCTGAGCTTCTTCAAGTTGCCATTCAGAAACTCCATTTCCACTTGGATTGTGTTGTTTGATTTGAAACATAGCTCTTTCCGGAAGCTGAAATTGAAAAAATAATCATGAACAATTCTTTAAGTAAAATATCTGTATCTCACAGCATGTTTTGTTTTTAGACTGTGTCTCCATTCTCTCTATTTGTGCAGCATAGTCTGCCCATCCAATACTAAGAATTTATTTGCAGCAAAGATATGAAATTATTTTTCTCTATATTTGCAGAGAATCCTGATTTGCAGCAAAAATGAACTGGAATCAAACCTCACAAACTCTAAAATAAAATATCTATGTTTAACATTTTAAATTGGAAGTAGAGAAATTCTATAATCAGTACCTACTGAATTAATGGATTTATAGGTTTGCAATTATTATTAAATTATTACATGCATTACATACATTACAGACTATAGAAGAATAATTTTAAAAATGGCACTACCATACACGAATACTTTTGCATGCCTTCATCTTCACACATATCACTGGTAGAGTACCATCCTCACTACTTAGTATCACTGCGACAGCACAAAGGGCAAACAATGTTTACAACAAACCTGAGGCTCTTACAGGGTACTCACTGCCACAGTGGTGGTGGCTGGGCAGGCTTGAGACAAAAAATACCTGAAATCATTCTCCCAAAGAGCTTTAGAGGCACTGAGTAAAGTGCCTCTACAAATTCATGAAAACAAAGACAGCTGTTCTACTGATTTTATCATTATTCATAAGAAGAGTTAGAAATCTTTCCTGAAATCAATGTTTAATTTTGTTTCGCATATGTAAAGTGTTAAACACCTTTCCAGGTTCTGTATTTAGCTGGAACTATTTTCTGCAGAAGCCCTTGGAGGATACTGTTACTCTGTAAATTCTTGTGGAGTTGCTCATCCAGATGCACCACCTAGAACAAGCCAAGTCTGACTCTGGACCTTAAATGCATCAGCAACTGAAAAAAACACTGATACTGCAAATCCCAGTAAGTCATTCACAGAAAGATTTACCACAGCGGAATGGTGTTTTGAGAGTATGAAACTTTGAACACAACACTAAATACAGAGATGCCATGAAGTTATCCCTGCAGTTTTACTCTGGAACTCTACAACATATGATACAAGTGAAAGCTGGATATGTAAAACTGCACGAAAATGAGAAACAGAGCTAGAAGAGCATTCTTCACTAAAAATGTCATTTTTGTATTATCTACCTCATTCAGTGACCTATACTTATGAACAAAATTGCAAAAAACATGTCCATAAATACAATTTATTAATAAAGTCTACATCATTTAATTCTCAGATTAATTGATTTACTGAATAAACTTAAAGTACAGTTAACCATTAGTACTGTTAAAAAATTAAGTTCTTTTATAAACTAAAAAAATAACTAAACGTCTGTTCCTGATCTTTCCTGAAATTTGTTACCTGAGTATTTTTAGCAGTTCTTGCCAATCTAGAGAGCTCCACTAGATGTTTGGTCAGGAGGTCTTTAATACACTCTCTTTTGGTATTTTCACTCTCCTTTTCAAGCAAGATTTCCAAAATTACAGTGCGCAGAGCCATGACAGGTTCCTGGAAATGGAAGTCACTGTCTTTGAGAAGCTGGGACTGTCTCTGCCATTTCAAATAAACATCATTCAGTTGTTGAGTAGTAACAGATCTGCAATTGTTCCCAAAAGAAAAAAGACTTGATATTAATTCTCACTAACTCTAGGTGAAATGCAAGATGAGTAAAACGCAAACTGCTAAGAAAGTTCAAAATTACACTTCAAGAAATAGTCATAAAACCCTACAATGGTTACCATATGCAGACTAAACTGGAAGCCTTCAACAAACATGAAGTACAACGACACTGAGGTGAACTACTCCTCTGTAAATATTCTTGATTAAGCATCAAAAACTTGTGTTAAAGGTCCATCAGCAAAGGGAATCACAAACATAGGGCTGCTGAAAAGACTGTTGGGTGACTATTGGCTACCAAACTGATAGAACTATAGCAGAGAAAATTCAGTTATTAGCTGAATTTAAAAGCAATCTTAAGAATTTAGTGATTTAAAAGCAATCTTAAGAATTTAGGAAGAATATTGATGGTAATAGAGGTCCATGAAGAAAATGATTCAAACTGAAGCAGCTTTCAGTGAAGCTATGGATGTCATTACGGAAATGGAAAACATTTTTAGAAAAGAAACTAGAAGAGGACTCAGTTACTTGAGTAAACCAGAAGCTAGGAGATATGACTGCTACCTTAGAGTATGAGGGAACTCAATATAAAGGAAAGAAAACAATTATTTAAAACATTATATTGGCATGATATCAAATAACTCTAACTAGACTGTAAATTAAGCCAGTCTGGAAATTAAGAGAATCTAAAATTGTCTTCATGTAGTGAAGCTAAAATCCTTGTCATTTTCAATATGAAATTTGAGATGTTGATGAATAAATCTGTTGACGTCATTTTAAGTTTTGTGCTGTGCTTGGTTATTAAAAATCCTGAAAACTGAGGAAGTGGCATGAAACAATCTTAAGAAATCACCTGGAGAACAGCAGACCTGCATTTTCCAGCTCTCCAATTAGCTGTAGTCTGCAAAGGGTTGGATATAATGAATAAACAGACTCAAGACTGCCCTTGCACAGCTCTTCTACTTCATTCACTCTACGGATTTAACAGAAAAAAAGTAGATTATTTTTATTTAGTATCAGCAAGTAATTCCAAATATCCATAGCATAGTTTCCATACAGTGAACAGAATTTAAATAGCAAAACTCTTCAGTCTAAAGTTACTTTGTATTACCATTAAAATTAAAAAAAATTAAGTTTGTCAATAAATGAAAACACAGTAAGCACACAGAAACTCCAAAATCTATGTGACAGCTCAGCCAAAGAAGAACACTCAGCACTGGAATCCACTCAAGAAGTCCACAAAGTAAGGGCTGTGTACAGGAAATGTATCTTCAATTAGCACACAAACTACATATGCACAGATGACAAACTGAAGTTAAAAAACTTAGACCTGCAGTCTGGAAGTAGTTTTTATTCTATGCATAAGTCTTTATTTGAACCCATAAAACCCCATGATAGTCTCTGATACATAACCTGTGACTACAAACACACACATTGTCTCCATCTCTCTCTCTAATATCACAGTATTTGCATACAATTTGTTACCTGGCATCTTTAAGACTGTCATGGAAAGCAGAGAATTCCTTCTCTCGTAAAGACTGAAGAGCATCATACAATGATTCATGGTACCCTGGACTTCCTGCTTCATCTCTAACAAAAAAACCCCAAAAGTTAACATAGAATAAAGTGAAAATCATATTTCTCTATAAAGAAGTCAATTTTTGTGAGAAATATTTTTAGTCATACATTTTCTGCAGTTGGACAGGTTGCTGTTTTGCATAATACAAACAATCATGCAGTGCTTTACATTTTAAATTAATTTAGTGTTTATAAATTCAAGCTGTTCTTAAATCTTCAGTCTTGTTCCAGCTCACCTATATGAAGTTTGCTCTGATCATGGCATGGCATATGCCCTTCAACAGGTGAAGTTCTCTAGGTGTGTCTAAACAATGATCTTAAGACCATGCAGGAGAAGAGAACGAGCACACACAGAGTATGTTCCCCAACCTGTTTTAAGAGTCTTAGGAGGAAAATTCTCCTGACTACTAAAAGTTGAAGTAGAAGGAGTCACTGAAGATCCCATCATGTGACTTTTTTTTGTTTTGCTTTTGCCAAAACATAGTGAGTGTATTCTGTATTTCTCCTAAACAATGATGTGCAATGATGCAGCTGTACTGATGGAGGACAGAGCTCACACTAGATCCTGGTCAGTCATATATCCAAGTAACTGCTGCCATGCATCCAGCAGTATCCTCTTCCCCAGGACATTACTCCTTATGAGGAGCCATGAATCAATGTCCTGGTGTTTGCTTATTTGGGACTTGATAACCTCTCATGGCTTACTGAGTAATATTTTCCTTGTTTTCTTACCAATTAGATACTAAAAGCTATCTATCCTTCTCTTGTAATTAAGATACAGCTACTATTTGAGTCAAAAATGGAAAATTTCATTTTAGCGTTATGAACAAAGAAGTATCACCTGTGTACCGTTTCCCAGGAAAACAAAAAATTATGTGCATTCAAACCAGGTAAGTCTAAGTGAGAAACACTACTTCTCAATTCAGTGATTAAAGATGAATTAGGTGACCTGCTTCACAGAAACTACACTCTAATCTTGTCTTTTTTTGCTTGGATCTGACCCCACTGCCTTTTCCTTAAAGAATTAGCAAGAAGATAAGGTGGTTTACTTGACAGAAGAGATGTGGCTCCACTGCATATTCCTCCATGCTGCCTGGTAGCGTATTTCCTGGAGTTCTGCACACCACTCAGTGTTTTCATGTTCCAGCCCTTTTAAGTACATGGAAAGGGTGTGGGAAAGCCCAAAATTCTGCAAAGCCTAGAATTAAGAAAATTACTCAAAATGGATTTTCCTTTTTTATTAAACTGAACTGGTATTTTTTATGGGGTCTGTTTTACTTTTGGAAACAAAGGACCCTTTGCAGGAAAGACAGGACCATAACTATCTCTAAACTCTGCACTATGTAAGATGAAAACCTTTTAGTAAGACCACCAACCACACTATTGATATCTGTAACTCCAGGAAAATGGTTTTATTACTACTGTGGCTGGCATTCTTTGAAATAAATTTTCACACTGTGCTTCAAGTTAACTATCAGCTCACATTTCTCCATGCCATCATTTCTGGGTGGTAAGTCAAAATGAATTTTACTTCTTAATGAACTGTTTCTCCTGATGAGGATTTGAAAAGATTTCCTGTAACTCCTATCTGTTTGAAGGCCAAAACGTCTTTATAATTGTGACCAATTAATCAGATTACATGTCAAGCCACTATGAAGGACAAACACAATGGAATTTTAACAGTGTTACTAAATAATCTGTGGTAAGGAATTAAAAGTACAATAGGAAAATTACATGACGGGAAACACATAAACATCTGTGCCACATTATTACAGAACTGGTATAAGCATTTTTAGGCTAAAAGGGCAACACATTTTAAGGGTTCAAAATAACATCAACTTTTTTATCTACTGTATCAGAAAAAACATGGTTTCATAACGGAGCGGTTTAAAGAATGAAATAGAAAAATAACCAATTACATTACTTTCTATATCCTGTCATTTTATGAGCTGGCCAAAATCTGGAATAATATTGAATATACTTATTTCTAAGTATTTCACAAAATTCATTACCCATGGTGGGATTATGGGTGAGTGGCAAAAAGACTAAAAACCTTAACGTTTTCAGAACAAATACTGAGTTATCTTATATTACACAGTTTGGATGCCTATGACAATGGGCTAGACTTAATGAACAAAGAGATCACTTTCAGCCCTAAAGCAATTTTGGGCTCACTGCAAATGACTCAATATGATGAATATAACTTCTTACACTCACTTCCTCTTATAAAATAGTATTACCTCTATTATTCCTGCCTGGCGAGTAGATGGAGGGAGGCTCGTCTCAAGGTCGTATGTTACAAGGGCTTTCCCCCACACGGCTTCATGCTCATATGTTCTTATCCTGTTGTAAGTGAAAAATAAGTTTTCAATTTCAGTTCCTTATTAGTAAATGAAAGAAATGCTCTTAGAGAACATAGGAACATGAGTAAATTATACCGTGCTAATGGCTGTAACATTCTTCCTCCACCACAGCCATAAAGACTGTCAGGTTCTCCAATGCTTCTATAGATGTCCATGAGAAGGTCCTAGAACATGCACCACAAAACTAAGAATTACTTTATTTGGAACCAGTTCAAGTTAGTTTTACATGTATCATATCAGTTTATAAATGTTTTTACAGGTAATGTAATTGCTTAATTTTCCTTTATGTAGTATCTGAGCCTGCTATTGTGATATGCAAAAAAAAAGTTATGCAGTCCAGCCAAACTCTTCAGGCCTGCTTTCAATGCTAATTTATTTTTAAAAGATCTAGAACTGGGCCTTAAGTGGGCTAGTTGAAAAGCAAAAGGCAACAGTACTGAAAGAGCATCAGACACACCAGCTAAGCAATGCATCTTGAAAATTACACAAGCACAGTTCTGGAACAATGGACTATGGAAAGAAGTAACTTAGACAAGGCTACTGGATCAGATTTGAGATCTCAAATAAACTTGAGCGAGATAATACTACTTCTACATCACTTGCTGATTTTTAATTAACATATGTCTGTGATAAAACAAACTGAAAAATATTTGGCTGGCTACCACCTTGAAGCCAGTTCTTTCAGGAAACTAAGTCTGCTTTGCTGTGATTTAAAACTTGCCAGCTAGTGTTTCAGGTGAATTCACTCAATTTCACTTGTCTGGAAGACCACTGAGTTCACTTTGAATTAAAGTATGAGGAAAATTTTAAAACATATTTTTTTAATTCTACTAGATCTATCTTCAGCTCAGATGAAACCCACTGTTAATTGCAATTATACAAGGAGATTTGCATTCAGATTAGGAAGCACACACAAGTACCTGTAAACTTATGCCAGTTTCTTCTTTACTTTTTTCATTCAAAGTAGTAATAGGTGTTCTTTGACTTTCCTCTTCAAATGTCAAACTCTCAGCTGCTTTAAAAGAAGATCTAGAAGAAATGTTTCAACCAGTAAAGTTAAATGAAGTTTCATAGAGAGAACTAAAGAAGTTCTGAGACAACACTCAAGAAATAAGAGGCACAAACAATAAATGCAAGACTGTCATATCCCCAAGTTATTCAGTATGGCTCTCCATCAGAATGAGGAAGTGATCATTTGAGCTGGGAATATCAGCATCAAGGGAATTTAACACCAAGGTGGTTTTTTTTGGAGAACCCCCCCACACACCTTGTAATTTCTAATCTTTCATTGAATCAAACTGTTTTGTAAATGCCTGAAGTGTTCTTTCCTCTGTGAAAGAATAAAAGCAATTAGTTAATGTATGTGCTTACAACCAAACTTTTGTTATACTTTCTCTACCTTACAGTGGTTTGTCACAAAACTTAAACTAGTTCCATACTTTGATCTTGCTAGACCAGAAAACAAAGATAGTTGTCTGTTATGGAAGAAAGCTCCTACAACGATCATTTAGCTCTATTCACACAATTCTGATCATCATTCTGGGGTTTTCTTTCTCCTCTTCATTAACTTCTGGCTGTAATTTAACCAACAGCACTAACAAAAGTTTCTGATTACAAGTCAACATGACACTGTTTTGAGGATTCGATCACATTCAAGGACTAGAAATATTTTCCATGTCCATATATACACGTATGGAATATTTTTAAAGATTCCTTGACTTTTCATATAACTAAACCAAAACATTGCCAGGACTCACAAAACATGATCCATTGAACCAGAAATGTCAGGAAACGGCACTCCTCCTACCTTTCCTGCTGCTTGTCCCTATTCAACTTGTCTGCGTAGATCTCTGTGTAGAGCAAGGCTGTAAAGTGAGCAGCACAAGACTGTGCTGCTATAGCAACCTCCAGATAATTCAGATCTAGCCAGAAGCTGTCATCAAAAACTGTACCTGAAACAGACCTGATTAAATAAAGACTTTAATACTGCTGTAATAGACCTTTTCTCTAGCATTAAACAAAATAAATCCAGTATTAACTATAAAGCTTTCCAAAGGCTAACTTTATCTTAGCCCCTGGAAAACCCATACCACAAGAAGTTTATCAGACAAAAGGGTTTTAGAAAACTCCTTCAGCATAGTTAGAACCCTTTAGGGTAGCCATATCACTTCTGTAACAAATGCAAGGTCACTACTATACCTTTTTCTTTAACCAACATGTTCTCTACCACGTTCTTTTTCTTTAATCTAGAGCACCAACAGATCTTTCAACAGTCACAATCAAATTAAAGCAACATTTTGAAAAGCTTGAACTCACCTCTTTTGTCTTCTCAAGTAATCAACAACAGCAAGCATGGCTCGTCGAGATACTTTATCCAAACTTCTAAAATTATGGGTTTCTTGGTCTGGGATGTATATTTCAAAGGAAAGAATACAATGAACTTTTGTCATAACATATCCATTTACAACATAAAAAGGTCTAAAATGCAGTCAAGAAAACAACTAAAAACTTCCTTGAATTGCATTTCCAAAATTAAATTAACAGTTTGTCACAAAAAGTATTTCTTCTCCTTACATGATGTTATTCATGTCATAGTAGTTTATACCACAATTTTATGAAATTATCTTTGCATTATTAGTTTATGGATTCTATTTTTTCTTACAGAACTCAGAGATGAACTAACACCATTGTAAAAAGCTCTGTAACAGACCTCTCCCATTAGGCTTCTGCCATATAAGTTATTCCAAAGTCACAGAAATACTTCTCATCAAATTACTTTATTGGAGATTTTAGTGTGTATGGTGACACAAACCCCCCTACTTTCCACACATAGGCACATACTTTCAAAGAATCTATGTTTCCATGTGTTGCTTCTGGATTAAAATAAAAATCAGATGGCTACAGGTTATGTTCTAGTGATTGGGTTAGTAACTTCTTTGCTCTGGTCATTTTTGAATTACCTATTACAAGAAGCAAGAAATAGGGAGCAACAAGCAAAGGTTTGATCACTACTACATTACAGTAGCAGTAGAAGATGCAGAAGTAGCAATTTCCCCTAAAGAAAGCAAAAGCCACATTAAAAAAGTATCTGGGCATTTTGTGTGTTTCAACAAACAGGAATAAACCTGTTCAGAGGCATTTAACTCTCCCATGTCTAATTGCTTGGGTTTTTTAAATTTGGATCCTGATGGATTGGAATGAAATTTATCTATGTTTTCTAGGAAGGGCTTTCTTCTGGTTTTCACCGGGCAACAGTTTCTACTTGAAGAAACTGCTAGTTTCAAACCAGATAATTAAATGTCTTGCTTCAAATACTGATGTTCTGTGACTCCAATTTTGGAATTAACATATCTTTGCTCTCCAGTTTAACCACCCCCAGTTTATCTGTAAACAATCACTCCTACAATTAACTGTGTGCCTCTTCATGTTTGGTTTTGGGTTTTTTTTCCTCTTATCAGGTCAGTTTTTCATCTGGAGAACTCCATTTAAAGCTTCTATATGTTTATCTTTTTGTGAGTTTTTTTGTTTGGGGTTTGTTTTGTTTTTTGTTTGGTTTGGGGTTTTTTTTTTCATTTATTTCCTCAGTAAGTATCCCTTGCATAGAATTTTTTTGGGGAAGAATTTCTTCACAGAAAGGGTGATTAGATATTGGAATGGGCTGCCCAGGGAGGTGGTGGAGTTGCTGTCCCTGGAGGTGTTTGAGGAAAGGCCGGACATGGCACTCAGTGTCATGGTGTAGTTGATGTGGTGGTGCTCAGCCACAGGGTAGACTCAATGATCTCAGAGGTCTTTTCCAAAGTGATTGTGGGTCTGTGAATCAGTGTTTGAAGTGGCCTCCATCATTTGCTCACTGGCACCATTGAACTAACTGCAAGTTTATAAAACTTGGAAAAATCTCTTCATATTTTTCATAGAATATTTTGGGTCGCTCTGTACATCTCAAGATAAATTTGTGAGTTGTAGAAAGAGCTTGCTACCTGAATTCAAAAATGTGAAAGAATACTGTTCTGGTCTTTCAGTCCACAAAAAGTACCTTAAAATACACCTAGCATCATTAGGGTAATTTACACCACTCTTATTAAAAATTGCAATACCAGGGGCTCCTCTTTCTCTCTGGCAATATGAAGCTTGCACGATTTGCCTGTAAAGGGACTGCAACACATTGTACAGACTCTTTCCTTTGGTGGTGGCAATATGTCACTGAAGAAGGGAGTTAGAAGATACAGCACAGTAGCTAAAAAAAAAATAAACAAAAAAAACCCAAACCAAACCAAACCAACTGAAAAACCACCTACCCTGACCTGAAGTTACTGTATTTATTTCAGCTCCTGAAAAAAAGTGCACGTACCATGCATCTACCAAAGATCTTCCTTTTACACAAATTTCTACTAACTTCAATCATAATCTAATTGGAAAAGACATGAACAGTTCAATTAAATGGCACTTTTCTTTAAAATGAACTTGCTGCCTTTCTCATACTCCGCTGCAGTTCTTTTGATTACAACTTCCTTTTATTTTGCTGGAATGGAACAGGTTTTCTGAATGTATAGGAAGACCATTATCAATATTAGGCAGTAGTTAAAGTAAGGGTTAGTCTTCTCCAAAGGGAAAATTCAGGTGAAAACTACTTTTTATTGCTTATGTTTAAGTAAGAGAGGAATTTAACTGCCAATACATGACTCAGTCTTGCAGCACTCGGCATTGGATAACATCAAAATTCAGCAAGTACTAAATATTATCCAGTTATGAATAGAAAAAGAAGTTAGACAGAAGATACTTCTTGGTTGCTGCCAGTGAACAGCTTCAAAATTACTGGTATCTCCATTGAAAAAGATCAGTTGGGAAGAATCTTCTAAATCCTGCCTGCCTACAAGTGCACATCATACATTTAATAGCAGAAAATAGTTTTTTCACAACCAGAATCCCTCTTTTAGCTGAAACAAAAATACCACGGCATTACCTGAATCAGAATTTGGAGTAGACCAGGTAGATGAGGCAAATTTGCAACAGGCTGTAAAAAACTTCTGGATATGAAGTGACAAAAGATTTCTCCGAGATTCATCTGAGTCATGAAGAAGAATATCATGAATCAGGTATGGCAGCAAAGTTTGACACAAGTCCGTTTTCACCTAGAAAACAATAAAGCACAGCAGCTGCTAAGAAAGAAATGCTTTTTGGTTGTCTTTCTCAGGTTACAACCGAACTCACAATTGGCCTAACAAACATGTAATGCTTGAGAAAGAACACGCAAACCACTCAACAGGGCTATGCTGACATTCACTTGAAGCAGCCATATAAAGTTCACCTATGTTTGCAATTATCTCTCAAATACTGTATTTTGAGAGTATATTTTATGAGTACCTGCAATACATGATCACAAAGGCCCTGAATTATTTAATAGCAGAAATTACTACTTGCTATCAAGATGAGTAATCGTATTTTTTGTGCACCACAGCACACAAACATGTACAAATGTATGCCTTAGCTCACCTCACACAGTGGCTTCATTAACTGGAGAACTTCATTTTCCACACCTCCACTGTCCAGTATTGAACTAGTTAGGTGCTTGATCCAGGTCTCATGACTTTCTCCCAGAGGAATCCACAGGTTCGTGTCATCCAATCTTTCTAAAGGAGCCTCCGTATCATTAGCAGATACTACAGGAAACTACAAGGAAAATATACGTATTGCAACTATTAAAAAAATCCTATGGCATTTTAAAATGCCATACTGCAACGTACACACATTAAAACATATTAATTAATAGTGGTCCTTCAGTTGATTAACAATATCAATTTTGTTCACGCAAATGTAAAGTTCTCCCAGGAAATCTGAAAGTATTAAAAATAAAATTTTACTGGTAACATCAATAGGGTGATATTAGGCATCACATTTAATTTATAAATAAAAAGATTGAAAATTAGGGAATATATGACTTATGGTTAATTATGCACTTTTTTCTGGCTTATTTTCCACCATTTTTTGCATCAAATAGCACTGGAATCCTGAGAAAGAATGTATTACATTATTGATTAGGTAATCAAAAATTGTCTGTCTAAATAAAAACATACAGCTTTCTAATGTCAAATTAGTAATTTCCCACATGAAGGGAAAGCTGCAACTGGTAAAACAGAAACAAGAAACAGGTACACAAAAGCAATCAGATTTGCAATTATATTGATACCAAATCTAGCATTTATCAAAGCCTATCTCAAATAAATTTTCAAATTCACTTTTTAAAAAAGATAGATATTTCTTTTTTCTCTACTCCATATGCCATATATATAAGGTGCATCAGAAGTACCTTTTTCTTAGATGTTCTGAAAGGCTGTAGATAGATTAACATGGGATCGGCTTTATTTTTATAAACTTCCCAGAATTCATTCCCAGACTTGGTGGCTAGTATGTTTTTCAAACAGGAAACAGCAGCAGCTCTAACATCAATACTGAAAAAAGAACATACACAACACTGTTATCATTAATTTCATTCAGATATTTGATTTTCAAAATCACACTTCTAAGTACACAAGATAAATAATTCCACAATCTATGGTGCCATTGCATATTTTACTATAAAACAAAACCTGAGTATTCACTCCACAGCACTGCTATCCTCTACAGCACAGAGGAGACTCTCTGGCTTGCATCCTACTACAGAATTTCTAGGAAACATCTAAGACTGACTGGGTAAATAATCTGAGCCTTGGAGAAGCACATGGTTGGACACTAACAGGTCCAACCTTTCTAACACTTTAAGAGAGTTACTCTGAGGTGATCTGAACAACATAGAACTTAATGGATCCTATTGTGCTTTTGAGTTAACTAAATAAATAAGCATACTCACCAATTATCTGTTAGGGCAGTGTTTATTTGAACTAACATTATGAAGACACACTGAAGTTTTCTATCTTCAAGTAAATCTGCTGCTCTAGAATCCAGTGCATTTTCAGCACGCTGAAGAGCTGTGGTGGAGAAATCCATGGGACCTATTTCTCCCAAGCAACTTCCAACAGCCTCTGCAAATGCATGTAATTTTATAGTCTTTCTGTAGTCTTATGGACACTAAAACAAAGTCTCACCCTATTTTTAAAACTGACACTGTTTTGGGGTAAAAAGCAGCAAACATTTATAAATAATCACTTAATGAGCTTTACAATTAAAATTACACGTGAACAAATTCTGCAGTTTAAGACTCAAAATATTACAGTTATGCTTTTTTAACTCAATTTTCTAGGAGTGCCTATGGCTCTGGATTTCCCATCTTATATCAGATATGTATTTTATGTTTGCTTCTGCCAGAAGCTGGCAAATGGAAAAGGTCAGAATCACTCATTTGCCATCCCTAAAGGGTATGGTAAATACAAACAGTAGCCCGTGTGAACCCCAACAGTAGACAGCAATCTCAGTAAGAATTAATCTACATTTTACATAAAAATGTGTATCAATGTGTCCCTCATTTGCTTTCCAGACAAAATATTTTATTAAAACACACAACTACTGAAAAAGATAAAGCAAAACAAAACTGGCCTTGAAAATAATTTTTAACAAGGGATACTAAGAGTTCATCAGAAAGAAAAAAAATTATTTCCCCGCTCTTTCCTTCATACTCTGCAGATGTGTTGAAATGGGAAGCACAGTGGGAAGTAACACAGAACAACCACAGTTTCAGCCTGGTGTTTGCAATGACAGCCCTAATTTGCCTGTGGGACTAATTAACTTACCCAGCACTGCTTTTTCTCCTGTGTGGTTAACTGCCATCTTGGACAGCTGCAGTAAACTCACCACCAGTTTCACTACCACAGAATCTTCTGGCTTTTCTATCATTCAGAAAGAAAAACAGATGCCAAGCATGTCAGTATATTCATAATCTGAAGGTATTAGAAGAAAACATTGCTTCAGTGTCTTTTGCTTACAAATGTCAATATGCATTATTAATGTTGAAACAAGATGGCATTAAAGAGTACATCAACCAAATTACTGATTTTTCTTACTCATCATGGCTTGGAAAAATGTCTGTGCATTTGAATAAGACAAAGAATCCCCCAGACTAGAATGAACCTATGCTAGTATTTTCAGTTTCAATGCAAAAAAAAAACCTAAATACATGAAGTATTAGCATAAGTTGGTGTAAGAATGCTATTTGAAATAGTGAAGTCATGCTATGTGGCTCCACTAACAGCCCTTAAGCTAACGTCATCATTCTGTTCTAAATCTGAACCCAACAAATACCTCAAAATTCGTCTTTCTGCTACGAATTTCTAAGAATTTGATTAGCTTTCAGTTGCTAAACTAACTTTGCCAAATTATAAACTCTCAAGATGGATACTTCCTTACATATTTGCTCCCTGCCTGAGGTATTTTTCTAAAATAAACATTCCAAACAAAATAGGGTAGGAAAAAATATGATGATTAGTCAGTGTAAGGAAGAAAAAAACCCCAAGAAAGCAGTACTTTTAAAAAAAGTACTGATTGGAGTAAAAGCCTGGAATCAAAATTTATGCTTGTTGACATCTTTAGAAAAAAGAATACATAGAATAATCTGTTTGTAAGTGCTTAACAGAATTTTATTATGAGGCAAAAGCAAGGCAATAGGCCCATCAAGCTTGCCAGCCCACGTCCAGCAAAGCAAGAGGAAGTACTTCTCAGGTTTTGCCTGAGCACATCTCCATACCTAGTAATCTTCATTAAACATGTCCAACTCCTTTTAAGGTCAGTTATGTTGTTAATCTCCATAGTAAGTAGTGGTAAGTGCCATGGTGGATATATTTTGAAGAAATTACATGGTTTTTCTTGTATAACTGCTCCCAGACTATTTATCTGTTCTTGTACTGTGATAAAAGTGGTAAGTACTCCCTACTAGGCTTCATCATTCCATTCACTGGTTCACACATCTCTATCTATTGCAATTCAATCTCTTTTTCAACCTCACAAGGCTCTCTTTCATGGAAGTTGTTCCACACAAGCTTGCTGCCCTTCCACTAACTCTGTTCAAAGAGCGTTATTTGTAAAATTGTATTTGATATACAGGATGTGGGGGCCAAAATGCACTTGCACCATGGCCTTACAACATTACAATTCCTATCCAAATTTTACTTTGTACTTGTTTACAATTAATCACTTCATCTTCCTGTCATGCATACAAGCTGATGAAGATGTAGAGGAGAAAAGTGAAATGGTCTGGCACAATTATCTGAAAACCAAACTAGGAAGGAACTGAGTCTGGACTGAGGGCTGAAACACAATTCTGGCATGTGTCAAAATTCAACTAAACAAAATCCTACTATTTATTCTGAGAGTTTTACTTTTTAACATACCTTTAATAAATTAAAGCTTCATTTCATTTAAAAGAGTAGGGAGATTCATATACAAGAAAATGCATTAAGCAACCACAAATCAATATATTTCTACATTATCCTGGTCACTCACAATCATGCCCAATGCCTAAAGCTTGATGGATATTTTATCCTCTCTGACATGTAAAACTTCATCTATTTATTTATAATGCACTTGGCTAAAGATACTTTTGATGTTGCATGAATCATAAATGTCAATTTACTCCACATGTCAAATTTTAATATGATTACATTGTAAAACATACAAAAACCAAGACAAAAATATAACACTCCATGTTAAATTAGAATAGGGTACATCACTGAACACCTAAAACCAGATAGAAAAGAAATAAAACACATAATCCAGTATCAGTACCCTGGATAATTTTCAGGAGATCCTTCATCTGATCTTTATATTGTTCCAACTTTTTGCGTAAATCGTACAGTCCTTCAAGCCGTGTTAAGGGCAGTGAATCACAAACCCCAACCGACAGAAAGTGATTGATTTCCTGCAAAACAACACTACATTAAGCACATACAGCATACAGATAAAGACTTCAGGTAAAAAAGTGGCTCTCAGCAGGTTCACAATGGGGATGCAAAGTAAAAATGGAGACCTATAAGTATCTCCGTGGCTGAAACTGGCAGTAAAAAGAATCCGTGTGTCTCACTTAAACTATAGTTAGAAAATTATTCCTATGTGGAAAGTTTGCATTACAAAAACCACTGTGCCATGAGATACATTTTAAAATGTAATTACCTCCAAAAGAGAATATGGTCCTTTACTGTATTTGATTTCCTGTTGAGTTGCTCGCAAATCTTTAAAAGCTGGGTATTCAGGAAAAGGATCTAAGCACTTGATTGCTTGGTACAGACTTTCATTATCCTTATTATCTATCACCAGGTACTTCAACAAGCATAGGACCTGGACATAAAAAGTACATGAAAACAAAAAAAGACAGAGGAATATTTTTGAGCCGTATTTCTTATTCTGGTTACAAAGTTTGTGTTTCTCTAAGTTTTCTTAAACGGGTAAGATAATTGATTTACACTGTTAAAAGTTGTAAGATGTTTAGAGGCTTGGGGAAATCATAGATATATTCTAAAATAGTGGGGCATTTTTGCTCTTCCTCCTCCCAAACAGAAATCAAAGCTTTTACTATCCCAGCCTGCAGTTTTGCTCTGTGTTTTGATGAAACTGATTTCAAATGTTGGCCAATACAATCTCTATGATATTTACAATGATTTAAAAACACACTGCACCCAAGCAGTTCTGGTGTTATTAGGTCTTTACTGCTCTCACTAAAGTGCTGGTAATTTGGAATTTAGACAAATACCTATATATCATACCTTACTACACAAATCACCAACCTCTGGCAGAATTTGTATAACAACACATCTACAATTTGAATAAATGTCAAAGAGATACCATACTTTCATTGGAAAAACACTGCTTTTATGCTTTACTTAAAAGTCAATGCAACTGGATATTCAATCCAAGCACCTTTGAGGTGTTTTAAATCTAAATGATAAGGGTTTTTTATTTAAAGACTTGTATTTACCTGAAAATTATCAACTAGCCTCCATTCAATGCTAGAAAAAAAAATAAAAAGAAGAAACTGAAAAGTGATCACTAGACGGTGGACATCCCTGCAGGAGTATGATATGAGAAGGTTTCACATTTGACATCAGTTCCAATTCAGAGAAATTTCTGTCCTCCCCACTTTGTTCCTGCCCAGGGACACACTGACACGTGGCCTTTGCAGGAGTGCATGTGCAGCTGTTTACACAGACATATTATAAATCTGATCACAACCACAAAGCTGCGAAACAAGATTGCCAGGTTATTTTCAGCTGGGTCAGCACAGCCCTGGAAGTACAAGGAGGAGGACAGAGCAGGGCTACAGTGCAACCATGCAGATGCCTATGGCACAATGGAAACATATTAAGCTGGAAGGCAACGTGAGGACTGAAGTGCAACAGGCACACCCTTCTCCCCTACAGCTACTAATTTTAAGTCTCTGAATCCTCTTACATTTTCACCCGCAGCAGAATGCACATAAAAAGCAACACCAGAGGGGAAACAATACTTATCACACAACAGAAACTGCTTGTTTCCTTTTTAAGACCTATGTGCTACTGAAATCTATTCTCGGCACAAATTTCCTCTTTGTCCTTTAGACACTTTCTTGTCCCACAGGTCTTCATATTTCCCATTAAATCATCCACAGAGTTTTTTGAGGAGTTGCTTGGCTAATTGATGTGCTATTTGGCAAAACAGTAGTACCAAAAGTGAAGATGTATTTATTAAATGCATAGTATTACATTCAAAATAATAGTTTTTATACAAATCTCCAAAGCATAAGAATAAAAACTGAACATGAGTATAGACAGAGCCTTAAGAACAGTGAACATGAACTGGAAATCTAACAGGTAAGGAATAAGCAGCAGCACAAAACTACCTGTTCTTGAATCTGAGACTGGTCCACGGCAAGAGGTATCAGGGTTCCTACAATAACATGCAGGTGGGTCTCCAGAGCATCGCTGCAACACGTAATTGCTGTGTGGCACACGTGATGCAGGAGATCACAGCACAGCGAGAAGCTGCGCGTGGAGATGTCCCTGACTGTGATGGGCCTGTCAGAAACAAAGGGAAATTAAAGAAATACAAATTGCCACTGTTTTGAGTATCAACATTTTATACATCAAGGAATAATAAGGGAAAAGGAAAAGAAAATCAGGAAGAATTGATTCTAAACTTTAAAATATATCAACTCAATGAATCAGCTCTAAAGACCTAGCTCAGAGACAGACAAATTGAAACACAGTGAATTTGACTGATCACTTTGGAAAATGGAATAAAATCTTGTTAAAAAAATATATATATGCCAAAAATAAAAAAAAAATCCCCAAAAGGGTTTTAGATTGTTATTTGTCAGGACAATCTTGACAGAAGCAGAATAAAATGGAAAACATGCTCTCTGAATCCTCCTCTATCCAAAATGACCTTTAATTTAAAAAAATAGCTTATAAAGGACACCTAGAGATTATCTAGTCCAGCTTCCTCCCTGAAGCAGGGTCAGCTTCAAATTCAGATCAGGTTCTCAGGGTTCTGTTGAGCTGAATTTTGAGGTCTCTCTGAGAGGAAGCACTGCTCTCCAGTGCATCAGCAGCCCCCACTCCAGCTCCGTGTTCAACATAACAACAATAATGCCATAATGGCATTTACTATAAAATCCACGCAACTCTTCAACATCTCAGGGTATTAAATGCTTCAAACCAGCCAAGGAATCAATTCATACATAAACTCAGAGACATGTAGGCTAATAAATACCTGGGAAACCCAAAGTTAAAGCTCAAGCAAGAAAATATCTGTAGTATTCTTACGTAAAAGGTAAGAATCCTACTTAAATTTTAACCTGATGAAGGACTAGTTTTCTCATCTGAAGGCAAGCTAAGATAAAGTGTACCAATTCTCACTTTGCTATAGGCACTTAGTGGTGAGAATGTAAATGTGAACACTCTCAATAAGCACAATTTATTTAACATGTGCTTACTTTGCACTTAACTGCACATTTTGAATTTGTCTCCCATATGCTTTAAAATCCTAAACACCCTGTCATCAAAATCTCCTAACACTGCTTATTTCTAGAATTTGATAGACTATTACAGACATAAAACTTGCAGTATAGCAAACATATAACTACACGGGTAGCACAAAAAATTCCATATTTTAGTAAGAGTTACATGTTTAAATTCTGAAATGATAAAAGAATAGCAACCTAAATTTAATTTTAGCAAATTAAAATTAATTTTACAGATTAATTAACATCTGCCAGCAATATCAGAATGTAAGGTTACAGGAGCAAGGGAGCAAAAACAGGAAGAACTAGAGATAATTACTTTGTTTACCTGCTATTGATGTGGTGAATCAGGGTGTAAATCACATCTCGAAGGACAAAAGCCCAGGCTCCTCCTAAACTGTCTTTGATCTCTTTAAGTAACAGACTAACAAACAAGTGATAAATCATAAGAACTCTGTGTTTCTTGTACATATTTTTTGTATCTGATACATGCTTACAAAGAGCTAGAAGGATTTTCTGGAATGAATCCTAAAAATGAATAAAATGTGAGTAAAAACATTATTCATAATGTCAATACAGATATCAAGAAAAAACTTTAAAAACTTAAAACCTAACATGGGCAAAAAAGCTTCATTATTTTTATTGCTTTAAACAAATGAAAGAACTATAGAGAAACCAATTCTCCAGGCTGTATAATTTTCTGTCTTCATATTTGCCTTTAACAAATTAAAATCAAGTGTCAAAAAAACACCCCTGAGTATAAAATTTCTCACTGTCAGTAAAGGTAAGTAAACTTTGTATTTTAATTGTAGGCTGTATTTAGCTAAAATTGACAAAATATAATTATTTTAGAACATTCTTCAGTGACAAATATGCCACATTCTAAACTGTGTCTGGTACACAGATTTCCCCAACCTTTAAAACAATCCTCTTGACTTTATATGTATTATATAATGCACATAATTACATAATTTACATACTTATATAAGACATATTACACATAAAATATAATAATAAATTAAGTAATATAATTATATAATGCACATAACTCTGTCCCTGAATTTAGGACATCTTCCATTTCAGAAGGCAAACAAATGAACAGAAAAGGGCCTAAGGTTGTTTATTTTCCTCACATAGAATTGATGAAAATGTCTAATTTAACTAAAAAGTACCTGTAAGAGAAATTTTGCATTCTACAGAAAAAGAAAATCATCGTTACATACTTACAGGGCTTTTAGAAAGAACTGCTACAATACTTCTTAATTTGCTCTTATGACAGTTGCTAATATAGTCCAAGGTTGCCTTAATCACATAAGATGGAAAATGAGGAGGATTAGGAGCAGGATCCAGTTCCCTAAATAAACAAAAAAGAGATTTGTATTTTTCTTAAAAACCAAACCACTTGTATTTAATACAGTAAGCCTTAATGAATAAACACTTTAATTCCTAGAAAATATTTTCTGCATTCAGTAAGAAGCACGAAAAGCATCCAGAAAAGTGACATGCACCTTATTTTGTAGCTGCTTGTTGTTCCTCTGTGGCAGCTTTCACAACTGAACTTTCTTAACGTTATTTTACTTTTTTTTTGAAAGATCATACTGTTAAAAATCCCACACATTCGTCTCAGCTAAAGCACTTAGTCCAAAAATCTAATTACAAGTCATGGGTAAATCATCTGCATTTTTTAATTGTGGGAACAATCTGGTTGAGGAAAAACAGGGTAGTGAACTTTTCTGGAACCTCAAAAAGAAAAGAAATGCAACATAGCAGTAATAAAAGTGCCTACATCTAAGTTTCACCACTCTCATTCTTACCATTTCCTTCTTGGAAAGAAGAGCTTTGTTTACAAGCAGACACCACAGTCTGTTAATAAACTCACTACAAGAAAGATTCTTTAAAGAGAGTTCTTAAAGTCTCAGCCATTTATCTTTTGGCAGATTTTCACAGAAATGCTTTGGATTCTTTCAACTTAGTAGTTCTCAAAAAGTTTGTATCCGAATATAAAAATCTGGAAAATTATTATTCAAATAGGGATATTTTAGGACAACAACACAGATGGAAAAGCTAATAAACATGAAGATATTTATGGCACCAGGCTGTTTCTATTAATTAAGAATTTGTTTATTAGGCATTGATTATCTGATCTCCTTACCAAAGACAAGAGTTGCCACTGCAAGAACCACTAAGAAACAGCTCACTTTACTTCTCTGTGACTTCTGGTTATTAAAGACTGTAGCAGAGTTTTTAAAGATAGTGAATATTTGGACTGTGAGTGAATCACCTAGCCTGGGCCTCAGATGAAGGCCTGTAAGGCCTCAGTGGCGCAGGTGGAAATTCAGCTGCCAAGTCTCTAGTGCAGTGAGATTACACCTTAAGGTGTTAACAAGGGCAGAGAGGTTTCTAATAGATAACATGTATAGTAAGTGGTCTGAACACCAGTAGCTGCCTTAAGAGTTTGGTCAACAATAAGTGTTTGCATTCTTCTCTCTGCTGTATGCCAATGAAGAGCCACTGTGATTGTAAACTATGTAGAAGTGTATATAACCTGCCATCTTAGCTGAAATAAAGCAGAACGTAGGTGTTAACCATATTGGCTTGATCTGCGTTCTCTCTATACTCCGACTTCCTTTTTATCTCAGGCCAACCCTGGTAATAAAAGACCATTAAAAGAATTGCTTAAACTTAGAGACTAAAACCTGACAAATTTTACAGAGGGCAGTTCATCTAAATTTGAACTTATCTCAACTGGCAGTGCCACAACAGTCCAGCTCAACAACACACAACAGCACTCCCTTGCCCGCTGTTTATTCCTTCCATTAGCTGCAGTATTACAGAGCTTCTCCTTCCTGACCTTGGGGAGTAACTACCTGAGAAGGCATGACTGTGAAATATCATTAGTAGTAACAATAAACCCTCTCAGCTTCAGGGTTACCTCTTCTTATGCCTGAAGGGCACATTTTAATGCACAATGTTATACAGTCACTCTCAGCATTCAGAAAACCTACAAGTGCATACCTTATATATTTACTTAGATGAGATCCTTCTTCGATTGTAGTACCAGCTGGTTCATGTAAGGTCATCAACAGTTCAACCACAATCTCTGGCAAGTTACTGTGAGATAAATTGTCCATTTGCTACAAGAAAAAAACAGCATTTTCATTAGAAAAAGGTATTTCAGCCAGAATGGTTTCTTTGGCTTCTGAGAAAGCCTACTTCTTGTTTAGATTCTCTACTTGTTCCATCATCCATGACATACCATTCATTCATAAATTAAGCCTGGTTAAGCTTCTCCAGGGCAGTCACAGGTAGAACAATCTGCTTTCCTACAGTATATAGAAAAAATAAACTTTCATTTTACTACTAGTTCTGAATAGAGTCTGCCTCTGGAGAAGATGACTCCCCATAAAGCATGAAGAAAATATTTTAAGAGGAAAATGTGAAAGATGTACGACAAAGAAACTTGTGGTTGTACAGTAAATGGTAAAAAAAAAAAGTATTGCATTATGGAAAAAATTATGCTTCAGTCAACTGTCTGCCTGAAAGTTTCTACTGAATAGCTCCTTGAAATCCTTGGGATAAAAATTTGGCTAGTTCGAATTTATTAAAATACTACTTTTACACCTATACATTTGAACTATTTACATAATATATAAATGATTCTTTCTGGTCTGTTAAACACCACAGAACTCAATTTACACATTTTAAATGGATACCTGTTTTCCTAAGCAGTTTTCATCCATAAGCTTGTCATAGACTTTAGAAGCCATTTCTCTTTGCTCTGCTACTTCACTCTTTCCATAGGCAAAGTATGGGAGGATATTGACAAGTAACTTTGGAAAACAGTCTGCCAGAACTTCTCTCCAGTCTTTCTCAATCTTGTTGGCAAGTGATTTCACATCTTCAAACTGACTTCTAATCACCAGGTGTGGAACCAAAACTTTGTAACAAGACCTACATGTAGTAAATACATTTCCAAAATGTCTTTAAATTACTTAAAAAAAAACCCTTTTAAAAAAAATCATATACTAAATACCATTCCTCTACTGTATAACTATTGTATAACTTACAATCGTTGTTTAGCTACTAAAAAAAAAATAGAAATCTTACCTGCACAAATATAATACATGTGATGCTTGGAATACATTTCAAATATTCTCAACACATCACCTTATGACAAAATCCTGATGCATTACTACATTTAGCAATTTGAGACCCTGTGTCATAATTGTACATAAAATCTAAATAATACTTTCATCATATAGCAAACTTACCTGTAGAACTCCTCAAGGCTAGTATAGTTCAGAAGAACATAAGGAAAAGCAGACAGGCTATATCCACTGTCATTTATTTTCAGCCACTCCATCAGCAAATAGTCTAAATGTGATGTCATGAAGTCTTCTATACTTTTGTAGCCAAAAATGTCAGACACTTTTTTCAAAACCTGAAATGCATGAATTAAGACTGCAAAAATAGCATAGAGAGTACATGGTATTATGGCAAACTGACAATATCACACCTCCAAGTGTACCTCCCCAGCCTTTTAATGAATATTTGTGTAACTCAGCCCCTGGTTAGCATAAACCATTTTATTATCTGTATTGCCATATCTCAGAAGAGTGCAACCAAGGAACTACAACTAACCCATATGAGTTAAGAGAGGATGCCCAGTATCCATTTTGCAGGGTACAGACTGTGCAAAAACAGAAAGCAGTGAACAGAAAGAAAGGATAAAAGGAACACGTGCACTTAAAAAATTACTGGAATGAAAGGCTGAAGTATAAACAGCAACTATTTCCGTACACCCTTCTGAACTTCAAAATAGAATTCCACAAGACACATACCATCCTCCAATACGCTGCAATTATTTTACATATTTTCCACATAAGAAAACTTGCTTCCATTGGGTAGAATGATTTTTTAAAATGAGATCTGCAATATTCAATGTATAAAAGTCTATTTGTATTTCAGATCTGTGCTTTGAACATACAAGATTCGTCATTGAAATTGCCTTTCATGATTTCACTATTTCTATATAAGTCATTAAATATAAAGACAAATTAATTCATTTATATAAGTACCACTTTAGTTATACATTTACAGTATTTAACAAATTTCAGTATTGAGGAAAACATTTAGTAGTCTTCCAATCTTAACCTAACCTTAATTTATAACCTAAATATCAAATGAAATGTCACACTTGCCTTTTTCACAAGGTGAGGCTCTAATCCATTCTCTTTCACAGACTGGCAAATAGCAAACAGAGCCTGCTTTTCACAGACTGGGCTGCAGCACAGAACCATGGTGATAAGCATCAGCAAAACTGCTTTTCCATTACCCTGTTTGTCCAAAAGATCTTCAGGACTTGCACCACCCCTGATCTGCAATAAGAAATTATGAACACCTTGGGCAAACATTCTGTTAAAGCAATTTCCCATTTAAAAAATCAGCATAAATAATTTAAAATTAAAGGCACTGACATTAATACTGCTGAACAAGTCAAGTCTCCTTTTTTTACTCCTTGATGCATATAGGGAAGAACTGCCTTGCCATTTAAATGCAGTTCTCCCCCCATTAAGGCATTGTGTTGACAAGTGATGAGTTTAAACAGAAGTTACAGGAAACCGCAATGAAAAGGGAGAAGCTAACAGACACCTCCAAGCTGAGAGGACAGAAGAAGGACTCAAAGCACCACAGAAACCAGATGATGACAAAGAGCTGGAGATGACAGTACAGAGGGAGGAAAAAGATGACAGAGATTTGAGGCTTCAGCAGCAAGGCCAGGCTACAACACAGCAGACAAAGGGAAGAGAGATGATATGAAGGCAGGTAACAGCATGACAGAGAAAAAGGGAAAATGTAGATGAAGCAGATGACTTAGCATGGTAGCAAGGAAGGAGGAAAAGTGAAAGACACTAAGAGAAAAATTAAAGAAATTCCACAGTACTACACCACACTGCTGTATTTCCAGTCACTGCACTGAAGTGTAACTTTTCCTTAATCTCAAGCTTCTGCTGAATATTTTTCAAGTTTCTAAGAAAATCTCTGTTTTGTGAAAAACACTGCTCTAATACCATTGGAAACATGATCTTTTTGAAATTTATAAATCTGGTTTTATGCTGTGTAAACACAATTTAATTTACATTGCCCTTTATTATTTTTATGTTTTCTAGATTATTGAGGCTACACTTTTCTATGATTCTTAAATATTACAGCACTCAACCTGCAACAACAAATAGTATGATACAGAAGAGCAGTCTGAAACACACAGTTTACAAATTTACAAACTTCTAATATGGGCAAAACTGTGAGTGACTCAATATGACAGGAATTTCCTGATTATCACTTTCTTTCACCAGCTCAGATTACCAGAAGTCCAGAAGAATTAATGTTTTCAGAAAAATAAACGTGATCATGTTAAAGGTACTTTTATTCAAAAGATAAAAACTAGGCAAAATTAATGACTAGATGTTGGTACCAGATTGCTCATTCCTTCCTGAACTCTGAGGTATGCATTCTCAAAAGCTTTTTGCTGGAGCTTCAGGGGAAGAGGTCTTGACATTCCAGAAGAATCTCTATGTTTCACATCTTGAAACAAACTTCAAAAAAACAAGGACAGTAATTATTAGTGTAACAGTACATAATTACTCTGTGTTGTGCATATCAATAAGATTCTGATTTTCTGAATATAATTATTTCTGTTTCAATTGCCTCGTATATATTTTTTTATTTTCTTATAGACCAGTTTCTTGCTATATATCAATGTCTCATATCACAGAACAACGGAAATGCATACAAAGTTTGAACACCTCAACAAAATTTGGTAGGCTTTTATATTCTGTCAAGACTGTCGTTCCAGAAGTATCAAAAACAACAGCTATGCAGTAGCAGAAGTGACATCCAGTTAAGTGAAATCAAGCATTATTCTTATAAACAGAAAAAAATCTATCTACATTATCACCTGGTAATTGACTTTGCAGCAAGAATGCAAACTTGATGGTGACTGTCTGCAAGGAAACGTGGGAAAGCATCACTCACAGGTAGATCTTCATTTTTCACATTAAGGACTGCCCACTTGCAATGAGGATCAACCTGAAGAAAATTAATATGGTGATTTAAAATGTGCAGAAGATACACTGCAATATGCAAAAGATCTTTAGCAACTGTTTTTAAGTACATCTTAAATAAATATTTAATATGCTAATGAATGTCACAAAATCTGGGATTACCTCAAGCAGAGCTTTCATGCAATTTAAAAGGGCCACTCTTACTGATGCTGTGCATTTCCCTCCTTGAGATAAATGCCTAAAACAAGGAATATTCGATTAACTTTTGGAAAAAAATTGCCCACAATTTGAGAAACAGTCTAGCAAGTTAGTTTCTGCTGCTCACAGTTGACTCTTTTGTGCTCTATGGGCATGTTTGGGAGGATTTGACATATTTATTGGTAATTGCAAACAATATTCTTTTTGGGTTGCTGAAGTTACCCCTTGTCATAATAACTGATACAATTCAGCACAGAATCAGTCTTTGTTTATATTCTGGTACTATCTTATGGATTAATTTTTTGCTACAAATATAGCATGACACAGAAAATCTGAGAAGTTAAATGCTGCACAAAGATTCCACAGTACATGCAAACAGCAAGAAACATAACAGTACTACAGTCTTCTTACTGACAGCGAAGATAAAAAGTGAAAATCAAAAATGTTATGTCCAACAGACTCCTGCATTAAATAACATACCAAAAGGCTCCAACAACTGTCAAAAACTGTCCTTTGGCATTCCCTGCCTCTTCACCATGTTCATCAAACTGGGCTAACCCCACTGCTACAGGGAGCAAATCATTTAGGATTACTTTACAAACTTCTTGATCTCGACGATAAAAAGAACACACAGTACTGTAAAAAAAGAAAGAAAAAGTGTCTTGAAAAAGTCACCAAATCCCCTAAAATAGATGTAAAACAGGTTGAATAGTTTCTTTCTTACGAAAGAGGCTTAAGAAGCATATCAACATCGACTGCAGGCAAGATGTGCTCTTCAGTAGGGAGCTCCTTCAACAGGGTCAAGTACTGTGGAATAAAAAAACAAATGGAATAAAAAACCCAAACAAAATGGAAAACAGTACTTAGGAAAATAAGTAGACAAAAAGAAAAATTAGGAAACTTTTTTGTTAAATCTTACACAAAACGATGTAGGAAGACACCAATCAACTGTGTAGTAGACTGGTGATCTTTTATGCAAACACCGTCAGGCAGTAATACAGATCATCAAACTTTTAGTGCTGGCAGCAAAAAATATCTCCTTTGTAAACTAAGCCACAGATATTACTTTACTACAGAGACTAATTCTAGTTCTTTAACAAATAATTAATTATAAAGGCAAGATAAATATTTTTCTCAGCTCTTCATTTTCTGGCTTACAAATCCGAACTGTTTTCCTGACTACAACACACTTCAAAGCCACTACATGTAGCTTTTTTAAGTTTCCCCAGGGACTGATGACAGGAGAAAGACAATGTATAATCGAGAAGACTACGCTAATTGAATAACAGTACAATTACAGAAGTGGGTCTGCTGTACAAGCCCCTCACACTCACCATGTGCAGATGCAGTGGCTTAGTGCTGGCAAAGACACTGCCCTCAGTCAGTGCCAGCAGCCTCCTGCGAATATCCGAGGCTCGGAAGCTCAGTGTCTGAGCTCGGGCTGCAGCTACACCAACACATAAGAACCTCACAATCTCAAGGAGAAGTAGATCCTGCTTTGTCAACTGTTCTTCAGCCAGTGGGCTCAAAGCACCTGGAAATAAGATTTTCATGTAAGAAGTGCTTCTCTAAGGACAACAGAAGAGGTGGCAACATTTTAGGTCTTTACAAAACTAATAGAAGTTCTCAAAAAAGATAGAGTACAAGCAAACTTTATGTTCATTTGTTATTAAGCAGTTAGGGCATTTTAAATAAGAATTTTAAATGAAAGATAACATCAGTACTTGTAGCTCCTAACAGGAATAAACAGACAGATTCATGCTCCGGTCCCTCTGAAGGTTCAGATATAGTGTCAAGAATTATTAATTAAGAGAAGAAGAAAAGTTAAATAGGACTATTTTTAAGAGAATGAAGCACAATCTAATGAGACAAGTATTCTATAGACACATTTTCTAGACTTTGCCAAAATTTGACTCTGAAAAAGTTAGTGTCTCTTCTTGCATTACTTGATTTATAAAATTAAAAATAAACGATTCCTCTCTAAATGAGCTTGAACACTTCATTAACACCTTTAAAATACTGATGAAAATTATTATTACTTAGAAAGTACCTGATTCAACTATTAATAAAGCAGCACAATTTTGTACCTCAGTAACTCTCAAGCAAAGAAATATTTGCAAAAACAAGTTTTTGGAAGTAGTTTGGAGATAGAGAAGACTTACCTGTTACAATTTGAATGTCACCAGATTCATTTGTATCACTGATGTCAGTCACTGAATGATCATCAAACAAATCATCAGATGACAAGTTATCTACTTCCATTATACTCTCCTCAGGATCATTCCTGAGATCCACTTCTCCCAGTACACTTGGCTTTCCAGTAACTGTCATCTGATAAAACACCACAGCCTTTAAAAGTTGGCTTTTAGGGACAAAAGAAACACCACAGACATAGCACAAGGAGAGACACTGCAGTTTTCCAGTGAACTGGAACAGGTGAAGACAATAAGGGTGACACAGAATTGATGAATTTCATCCTTTGTGATAAACCTGTTTTCTATGTATTGTCTGAACTATTCTCTTTAGGATAGAAGCTTCCTCAGACACATACTGATCTCTGCATTTTAGATTCTATCAAAGACAGCAACTTCTCACCATACTTCATAATTACAAAGAAATGAAAAGGAGTCATGTGACTTTCTGAAGGCAAACTAATTACTACTTTCCCTTTGGATGACAAGTTAACAACATGGCAAAACCCCCAGCTCTTCCTCATCTGAAAATCAGGAATTTGCCTACCTAGACCTGACTACAGCACAATGTCTCAAAGAGGAGTTTTAAGAATCGTGCTAAACATGGTGATGTGCCACATTTCCACTTTTCCCAGTGGGAAAGGAGTAATTTACAGTTATATTTAATACCCACATAATAAACACAAAAAACCCTGCTCCTTTATAAATGCATTAATGTTAACTGTTACATGGTATAGAATATTTTTGTATATACTTCTACTGTACTGAAGTATTAAAAACATGAAAAACAACATAAATTTGTTTTGATCAAATGTTACCCATCTGGTCTTCTTTTTACCCTAAGCCTGTGTTCAAATACTAAACAGAAATGCTTCTGGTTAGAATTCTCTATAAAACTCAATGTATTTCAATTTACTTTTTTCAGTAATGTGTATGTCATTTGGCTTGCCTCCAGATTACTGGGCTGTAAAAACAATCCTCTCACAGAAAAGTACTGCATTCAGAAACAGACAGAATGCACTTACCAGATTCTTGCAGATATCTATCAGATCATCCATAAATTTTGATGTTAACAAACGCAGGAATATATTAGACATCATCTTATTAGCACTGTTCTGTAAAAAAGCAAGACATACAGATATGTTAATTTTTTTCAGGAATTAAAGGTACAATACTCAATTTCCTGATGTCATTAATGAAGAAAGAAATTTAAACTTCTTTATAAACTTTACCTTGGTACAATTGCACAAACATTTTGTACACTGCATTATCAAAGTCCTCAGTGTGTTGATCTGGGTATCTTCATTTAGTTTGTTTTTAGACTGGGAAATGCTTTCTCCGGCATAATGAATGAGAGACTAGTAAAAATGCAATACGGTTAGAAAACCTCAGTGAAATGCCCTTACACATTGGCACCTACACAGGACACCCATAAAGACAAAAGGAAATGGTTCTCATTCATACATTCTCATTCATACAGCTTTGATATCCATAATGTGCATCAACGAATCCACTTCTTTTTCCTGTGATTTTTGTTGTACTAATTTTGCTCAAAAAGTGACAAAACCATGCCTTAGACGTGCTTGAAACACGAATACTTTCATCACAAAAGAAAAAAACAGCATATCTCCATGAAGAGTAAGTTTTGGGTCTCTGTATTTAAGCAAGGAACCATCTCAGATAGTACTAATAATAAAAATAACAGCAATAGCTGTCTTCATACTGGTTTGAAACATCAAATTATCTTTAACACCTGAATAAAAGACCTATAAATGAAAGGACCTGTTATCCTCTAATTAACTGGTCCTTTGTCTACATGTCCACGACTTCTATTTCTTTGAAAGGTGTGACTCAGAAACGTATCAATATTTAGAATAATCTCCAGGCAAAACTCATGCATTGGTGTACTGACAGAATTTCAGTGACTCCCCTCTTTCAGCAGCAGCAACATATTTAAACCTCTCCAAGCTGCCTTTTCTGAGGAGATACCTGTGCTCCGAAAACATGTCAATACAAACAGAATTTTATTAATTAATTTATATTCCATGCTTTATTTAACTTTTAGTAGGTCCAAATGCATTACTGCTTACCTTAGCATTCTGGAACAATGCTGACTTACAGGCATCCTCCTCTTTAAAAACACCAGTGTAGCAATAGCAACCCAGAACACCAACCAAGAGATTAACACATCGGACAAGGTGCTCAGCAGTAACAACCTTAGACTAAATCAAATACACAGTATAAATACCAGCAGTTCATCACCACAAAATACAGAATCCATACACTTTGCCTTAGAAATAGATTGTCTGGGAGTACAAATGTAAGGATATAACAATTTCTATCTTACCTTAGGACCACAACTGCTTAAAAGCTTTTCTGACATTGCTAAAAGGCAGTTCTCCAGTGTTTCCCTAAGATTTTGGTTGATGGCAAGTCTTGAACTAGTCACATTCTTATCTGCAACGTTTACTGCAAAGTTAGTGAAAATATCTATTTCATCAAATGTAGTCTGCAGGTACAACTCTTCAACATCAGCAAAATTGTTTTCTTCTTTCCCTTGCACATGTTGCTCGCTTGAAGAAGAGACACAGTTTTTACATTAGCAGCCTGTATATAACCTACAAGTCTTATATACTATTATTTAATAATGCTATTATTATTTAAATACAGGAAATTTATAAAAACAAAATAAAATATTTTTATCTTTTTGTGCTTCCAAACCCTGGATGACCTTTACTTTCTGACATGACTTTCACTGTGGAATGGACCATACCATTCTAGCTCTAACTAAACTGTAAGGAAACATGAAGTCTGCACACAGATCATACCTTCTCCTGCAAGTATGGAGCAGTATCTGCTTTGTATCTGATAGTATCTGCACTATCTGCTAGGGTCCCTGATCTCAGCCTACCTGACAGAGCTGGAGCAGAAATCCACAAAGCCCCTGAAACTAGTATTTTTAACTTCTAGTAGGTAAGTCTTACTTTGCATCAGAACAAGTTACACGCATTTTAGTCTTAAGATGAAACTGGATATAGTCCAAAGCATTGGTGAAAGATGCAGCAGCACTCCTAGCTTAAGTACCTGTAATGATTAATTTAAAAACATACCATTTAGCATCATTTTGAAAAAAGTTCATGGAGGCTCTGCAGTTCTTCATTGTAAGGCTCACAAGAATTTTTTGTAATACAAGATGAGGAAAATCACTGTAAAAAAGAAAACGTTTTTGTATTTTCTTGCAGTCAGACAAGCTCCTGGGATTCCTGAAGCACACCCAAACATTAATCAGATTAACAATGTATCTTCAAAGAAAGAAATTTTCACTGAAGATTTCTAATGCACAGGTCAGATACCTGCTATGGTATGGAGAGATAACCAAATTATATACCTAGAATGACATTCTATGGGAAGCTCAAAACCCCTATGCTTAAGCTTTAATATAACAGAATTCTGCATTAATAGAATATGTTTTTCCCTGCAGAATTTTTTGTGTTACAGGGTGAGCTTACATGTAAAATTATGCCACAAAAATTTTACCTGCAGAGCACAGGAGGCAACTCTGCACATTCTTCTATTTCTTCCTCCAAATAGCTGGACAGGAGCCATTTCATTATTGCCTCCCTTAACACAGAACCCAGATTTCGTTCAGAACTATTCTGTTCCATTCCTATGTCCAAATTTTCTGGCACTGAATAGGCAGACATCACTAATGATAAACAACACACAGCAGAACTGCAACAAAAATGGAACAGGAGATTTGTGAGAAACCCTGTGGTATTTGTTGGTCAGCACTCTAAAAGCAAAGTCAGTATTTCTACAGGTGCAGGACACATCAAGTACATAGGCAAGTTAACAAGCATGCATACTGGTCAACTCCTTCATTACAATCTTTGCATTGTTATTTTTCTTGGCTATTACAGACATTTCCTACTGATCTCAAAGACTATGTCAGAGTATTTATTTCAGAATAAAAATTCCAAAGAAAACATACTTCTTAACTTCAAAATAATCAACATTTGTCTGTCAGTCAGATATTTAAATTTTTAGTCCATTTTAAAATTTACTACATTCTAAATGTGAAGATGCTTGACTCTTCTGCCTCTGCTTTCAGTCTCATTACATATTTATGATAATTTCAAATGCTTAGAACACAAATGTGTGCAGTTCTTGAACAGAAATAGTCACAACAACAATAATATTGAGTAACACAGTGGTTTTGATTGCACAGTAAAGAGAAATGTGAATCAGACGAGACACTATCCTTGATTCCATTTTACCTTGAAAGTTTACATGCAGGTCCTGAAAATATCTTCCAGAGCTCTTTATCTGTCACAACAAGGTTCCCTTGAATCATAGCTCCCAGCAACCCAAAGCTCTCCACTTCAATCTGCTGAAGGCTTACGCTGCGAATGGTCAGAGTCCAGATCTTTGCCCAGGTTCTCTGGAGCTCCAGCTTGAGAGTGCTTTTTAAATCAGTTTTCTGGTTTTGACACAAAGCTAACTCTGTGAGACACTTCAGCACATAAGGGGTCCTTTCTCCTCGGCGCTGCTGAGGCAGTAACTGGTGAAGGACACTGAGTAAGGCAGGCAGCTCACTGTTAGGAAGACTCATGGGATACTTGGATATGAGCTGACTTGTAATCTGTAACCTTGCAAACACAAAGTGAAGCAATTAATACCAAACATACAGAAATTTGCATTTTCAGAAGTAAATGAACAAACAAACAAAGCCTTTCAATTGTCATTTCTCATTTCCACTTTCCAGTATTGAGCTGATTTGTTTACTATCAGAAGTTAAAAGATTCAGTATTTCCACCATTTTCACTTGTAAAGACTGCTCATCTAGCCTATCACTAACAACTTCTTACAGTTCAGAGGTCCCTCGTGGCAAACAAAATATCCCTCAATAAAGGTCCAAGGGAAGAAGCCAGGCCTTGGAACAGCTTTCAGGACAGGTATTACAGAAAGCTGTGTGAACCAGTCCAAAATGGCCAAACTCTTAATGGTTGCCGTACTATGACACAGCCAGCTTAAAGCAACTTTCCAAATGCTCTGACAAACTTAAAGTTCACTGCTTAGATATATAATTACAGCGTGTCCAGACACCCAGCTTAAATGCAAACATATTCAGGAGAATGTTAAATGCAAAGAGATGTCTGGAGTGACACTTTTTTCATGCAAAGATGTTATTACCAAGGTATGACATCAAAATCCTTCTGGGATCTTTGCAGGTTGTCTCGAATGACGCCCCAGCCAAGCTCAATCCTCCTGCGCTTGTTTGGCACTGTGTCCTCACTGGCCTCTCCTTGTGAAACAGCATATGACTGGGTAATTTCAAGGACTTTGGTATCCTCTGTAAAAACCTTTCACAAAGAGAAAAAGTATGCAAATTAAAAAAAAAAAAAAAAAAGGCAGCAGTATTTAGAAGAAAACTGAAATGCTTACAGCCTAACAAGAAATGTTAGTGAAATACGGTATAATACATTCCTAAACTGTACAGAATTAACAGAACACAGGCAAAAGGCATGAATACTTCAAACATATAGTTCAGTAATTATATCGTCAATCTTATACTCAAATAAAAATGTTACCTGCTGACAAATATCAGCCATTAACTCAATTAAACTTTCCTTTACAGCAATGTTACGTGAGCCTGAAGAATACTTCCCTCTGCTACTGATGAGATTTATTTCATTCACCAGCAGATCGTACATGTTATGTAAGATGCTTTGCCACTTTGTTAAGTTATATGCACCTGTACAATTAAAAGATAACATGTATCACCTACTTGATACAGTATGTAAACCCACCTAAACAATGCAAAATACAGCCAAAATCTGAGTAAGGCACACAAAGTTCAACAAGTGCAGACCTGAAAAGCAAATTCTATAATGGAGAATGAATAAAGTAAAGAAGGGAAAAAGCTAAGAGAGAACTTAATCAGCATATAGAAATAATTAGGGCAGGAATTAAGTTTCTAATGAACAATTCTTCATCTGCCTGGAAAGAATACAGTTAAAGGTAATGGATAGATTTGTACAAAGTATAAAAAAAATTATGCTAGAACTAGAATAGGCCATGACAAACAAACATAACTACTGAATTCTATTCTCTGAGAAGTTTTATAGAGTAAGTCAAGACTTAACTGACAGTAGTAATTTCTGGGTTTAAACAGACCTGGTAAGACACCAATACATGTGACAACCTAAACCCAATCTAAATTATTATTTTCTTTCCCAAAAGACTTTGTATTTTCATTTAGCAATTAAAACTGCCTTTTGATTAAAAGATGCCCCAACCTTTAAAGGACTTAACATAATTAATATGCTCTTAGTGGATACAATTTGAAAACTCCTTTTCACTTTCACTCAATATTAACCCATGGCATAAAACTACTAACAAATAATCATCACTACCATTAATGTTTCCAAGACTCAGTACCCAAATTGAGAGTTGGCACAATAATTTAAACAATCACATGCAGCAATAAAAAAATGAAGCTTTTCATTGTACCTCTTCCCTGAGTTTTTGCACCCTTTGGATGATGAATATGAACTTGGAGACGAAATAACTCAATTATTGACTCTTTCAGGGAGTCCTTTGGTCTGTACTGAGTCCAGATGTAAAGCACTGTAGGCAAAATTTCTTCCCCTACTTTGCAAATCCGTATGCGGCAGTTGTCAGCCAACTTGGTGCAGAAGACATTCATTGCTCCAACAATATGATCCAGGCCTGCAATATTCCTCTCCTGCCTGTAAAACAAACCTAACACTTGAACTTCCAAAAGAAATAACCTTATTTATTTTCAGAAGTATTGTTTAAATGTAAATACTAGCAAGGAACAACATTCAGAATAGTATTTGACTAACAAATGCTGAAGTTATTAGTATTTTAGAGAAGGTCCTTAACTGACACTCAAAGACAGAAGACAACACATTTGAAGAAGCACTACTTGTTATTACTCAAGTCCAATCCCAAATACATAAAATAAGTTATTTTCTAGCATACAAAAGGAGCACTGGCAACATACCTTGCAGACTGCATTGCTTTTGAAAAGAAGACAAGCATGTCACAACACAAGCCATCAGTTTGGAAGCAGTACCCTCTGGTGAGTGTGTGAATTATCCTAGCCACTAAGACTCTATTTATGTTCCCAGAAGGTTTGAGGTATAAATCGCCATACAGGGTCAACAACTCTGCAGATGTATTAAAAAAATACAGGTAAGTAAAAACATATATATTACAGAGGATTACATTAAAAAATCTTGACACAAAATACTGCGTTAAAGATACAGAGACCACCACTCTGTGGTCAACGTTTGGCATCCATGTTCTTACTTTCAACAGCAATAGATCCCTGATTTTATAAATAAAAAAACTGACTTCTCTAATGTACCTCAAGAGTACATCAATGTAGTACAAATAATGTAACCAAGAGTTATAAGCAAGCATAAATGCAGAATCATTAGAAAAGGTCATAGTAACCTTTACAAAAATTATATACCCTTCCTTTAATAAAAGCAACTTGTTTCACTTAATGGATTAAAGCCTGACTTCCTTTAGATTAATGGCCTTCAGCCCTGCCTCGCCTCAGTAACTAAATTCCACTGTGTTCATTATGATCTAATGTCAACATTTCTTCCGTCACATGTCCCAGTTTTGCCCATAGGCAGACTCAGCTAACTTCCATGTTCCTAAAGAAACTAACCACCACACAGCAACCCCCACTGCCTCCCCATGCCTCTCTTCCAGTGTTCCCTTCCAGTGACCTGTGCAGACCACGGATCCATGACCTGACTGTATAAAACTACTTATGTTTCAGCAAGCAATAGACAAACAGTATACAGAAAGGGAAAAAAAAAATCAATTCCTCATCTTTGTTGCTTTGTTTATTTCAAGTGTAAGCCCTTCAAGGCTGACACTGCTTTACTCCATATTTTGTGTACTACCTCGCACAACAGGGCATCAAACAAGTTAAAACACATCTTAAACATGCATCTATAAAAGGAAAAGACATTTCTAAGTAGGTTTAAAAATGTTACCTGACCATTGCTGCTGGGATATATCACACCAGTATTTCCTTACTGAGAGGATATCCTTTAGGAGTATACTACTACAGTCAGAACCGTAAGCAGCACAACTTGTTGGATCTCTTATAATTTCCATGACATAAATCAGAAGTTCCTGACATTTCAGCCTGGGTCCTCCTATATGAAAAAACAACATGAGACTATTTAATTAACCCAAATTCTACCAAATAAATCTGTAATTAATTATTCATAAATGTTACTTAATTAAAAAAACAAACCAGCAAAATCCCCAAACCTACAGCTCTGAAACATTTCTATTAGGAATTCTTACACTGTTTCTAAAATATAAATTACCAGTGGGAGGATATATCAGTTATAGACACATTGAGTAATTAAAAAAAGGCACTTTGAACATCAAAAAGGGCAGATACAGAGCACAAATGACCGATTCACATTAAGATATTTAAACAGTAAACATCTGGAGGCAAATAAGATGAACCATACTTTGGTAACTTAACTTCAAAGTAAAAATTCAAAGTCGAAAGCTAAGTACCAAACCAAGCCAGTATCTCTATATGATAATGCGTGTTACTGACTTTTATTAGCACATCTGATGAAATATTTGACCAAGCTTCCAACTTCTTGTATCTTTTTCTGTCTGGCAGTTTGGGTTGAAGCAGATGCATTTGGTTTTGTCTGCTGCAGGTTTTTAAGTTCTTTCTGGAAATACTTCTGCAAGACACTTCAAAAATAAAAGAGAGATTAACCAAAGATCTGCTCATTTATGGCTGAAGTAAAATAGGAAAATGTTTTAGCCTAAAATGCCAGTTCCTGTTCTTCTCACAATTCTAATCATCAAAGACTAAAACCAACTGAAATATACTACAGTCCAAGCATAATGAAAATAGTCTTTAAAAGGAAATGCAAGTTTTAAAGATAACCTAGAAGCAACTTGGAGTAGGAACCAAACTTTCCTTTAAACTTTGCACAACGGTAAACACACAACTTAAAATTAGGAAAAAAATTATGCTGCAACATTACGAAACAAAGTAATAAGTAGTACTTATCATTGCTTTTGTTGAGAAAGCCTTCAAGTCCTATTTCTTTATTATTCAAAGTTAATATATGGACTACATGTTAGATCTATGAATAAATTAAACTTTTCACTGCATTTGTCACTGTAATTGCTATAGATTTTCTGGCCTACTATTCGAATTCAGTTTAGAGGCCCTATTTTTGTATTCCTCCTGTGTATTTCTAATATATTACTGTCTCTAAAGCAACATTTAAAACTTAACAAGTACTTTTTACAAAACTTTTGGTACACCTGTGAAACAAAAACTATTCCAATGCTGTCTAATTAAAAAGCATAATGGAAAGTTGACAGGACAGTTCAATGAAAAGTAATAGTTCATATGAACTTTCACCATGAAATTTAACACTGGTTGAAGCTGCTGTAAGAACGTATCGCACTCATTCTTAGTCCAATCTTAAAGTACATCTGAAGCAGACTGTACCAAAGATTAGCCTCTACAAACATGCCACAGTCCTTCTACTGTCTTGATGAGTTCAGCAACACAAGAAACTTTAACAAAGCTACCTGCAATTCACATAAGAACTATACACTGAAAATCAGAAGCGAGGAATAATTTACCATAAAAGAAAGTAACCATTATTTTTGCAAGGAAAAGCATCTACCCAATTAATGATGAGTTTCCCAGCAGTTTTCTGTAAGTGATAAGTGTGGCACTTTTGGCCATTTTAAACTTACTTCCTTTCGAGAACTAAGGTAAGTAATTACTCATTTAGAAGCTGACAAGAACTCTAAATTAATATACAGAAAGATAAGCATTAAAATACGACTAACAAACAAAAGAATGATGTTCCACTTAAGAAAACTATGGCCATTCACAAACAAAACCAAGAAACTACCTAAACACAGCATCCCAGTTGAGTTGCTTTCCTTGTTTAGAATCAGAATTCCGGTCCAGCTGGAGAACTGTTTCAGAATCACGGAGAAGACGCTTGAAATTTTCAATTTCCTTCTGAAAATGTATTACAAGAAGAATATTTTTTTTATGATTCCCTGCATTGCTATTTGAGGTACATCACCCAAAAGACAACTTGTTACCCTTCGCTCCACGGCTTTCTCATTTTCAAGGCGACGACAACAAACGAGCAGATTGTGTAATGCAAGACTCATGGTTCAGCTTAAAGAAGAGACATTTATATCTGCACACAGAAGAAATGGATAAAACAGGAATTATTGACCACACAGCCAAAAAAAAAAAAAAAAAGATTGCAGTATACTGCAAGCTCAGTATCAAACAGAACCATGACGTTCAATGTTTCACTGAAAAGCTCATTTGCGACTAGGTCAATCTTACTGGTTGCAAAACTGAAGCAGTTTCATGTCAAGAACATAATCTGTTCTTACAGACAATAGTCACAGAATAACTGCAGAGAACCCCTTCACATAACTCTGACTTCCTCCCCTTCTATAAGTGCTGAGTAGAGCTGTGTAGACAATTGGGAATGCAATTACAGTAAGAATGACAGAGCTAAATACATTCTGGCAAGCAGCACTAACTTCCAGTAGCTCTCTTAACCTGATGATGTCAGGAGAAGGCAGCACTTGGACAATGCTCTCACATTGTACATTTTCATAGGTATGCACTATCTATTGACAAATCCTCAGGGACTCAACATGTCAAAGGATGATTAAATATACCTTTCAAACGCCAGTGGCTTCTGAAGCGCTTGACGGAAAACTGTAGCAATAGGGGTCGTCTGCTGTAGGGCCTGGGCAATCAAGAAGGCAGCCGCCTCGTTTGTAGTTATTGGTATTTCTAAACCGGTAATATTTTCTGACCGATTACGCAGTTTTCCAACTACCACATGACGGCCACCTTCACCCGCTACATGAATTACAGCCAGGCACACCGAGTACCATGCATGGCGGGGAGGGGAGCTGGCTGAGGCGCTGCCAGGTGCCCGGCACAGGCGGACACTCCGCGCCGAGCGGCAGCTCCGGCCCGCGGCAGCCCCGGGCCACCGCACCCCC
>JANPWX010000449.1:5618925-5656689 GCA_024734555.1 Trochalopteron elliotii | reverse complement strand
CTCGCATGCCGTGCCCCGCTCCGCTTCGGGCCATGCTGCTGCCGTCCGACGTGGCCCGGCTGGTGCTGGGTGAGTGAGCCGGGAGGGATGGAGGGATGCATGAGTGAGGCGCGGACCGGCGGCCACGCCGGGAGGGCTCTGCCGGGCATTGTCAGCCGCCCGAGGCGCGGCGGGACACAGAGCCGGCTTCGCCCTTGACCCTCGGCAGCGTCTCTTGGTCCCCCCACGGCTGGGATTGTCACTGCCGGGGCTTATACCGGGCAGCCCCTGGGGTGGCCCCCGCCGCCCTCCGGCCCGGCCTCTGTCGGGGAGCGAGCGCAGCTCGCTCCTGAGGGATTCGGGTCCTGAGGGACCAGGCCGCTCCCCGGCCGTGCCTTGGGCTCGGGTTCTTCCAAGGAAACGTGGTGGTCTCCGGTGCCCACCTGCAGGCTGAGAGCTGCTGAGCGGGGCTTGAACAGTTCCTGGTTACAGGAGGAGTTCAAGGGTGACCCGAAATCCCAGGGAAGGCTGCGTTAAGGATGAGATGTTTCTTGTTTTTGTTTTTGTTTTTTTTTAATTCCGGCCGTGTTTCGCTCACCTTTGAGGGTGCACTAAAAGTTCAGGCGTGATCAGAGTCTGTAAAAAGCACAGCGTGAGTGTGTTCAGGACATTGGTAGCAGACAGTGAATTTTTAAAATGACTTTATGCTTTGGATTGTTTGGATCCTGCCAAAGATGAGAGTATGTCGATGGTAAGCAAAAATACGGCCCACATATTTCAGTCCCACGCGTAAGTACCTATTGGCACAGGTTGCCAAGATTTCCTGGCAACCTGCCTTGTGAGATTCAGTTTTCAGTTGTTCGCAGTTTGTTAAATGTAAAGCCATTAAAGCTGAATCTCTTCTTCCGTGTTCCCCCGGCACAATTTATTTTTAAATACTACCTGAAATGTTACTTGCTACTGTCTTGAGAAAAAGACTAGCTAAGAGATGCAATTTTTTTATTACTGTGAAGTAACAGGATTTTTAAAAACTCCATGGACTGTAAAAGAAGAGTTGAAATCATACAAGTGAGATCTCTCATTGCACTCTTCCAAACAATATTGGTGAAGTTACAAGTTTCCAGGTAGAATGCTTACCTTGTGTGTGTGCCTACCAGAGACTTGCAGATGTGGTACACAATCTTGGCAACATCCTGTGCCCTGAGAATGATCCATCCTCTCTTGTGTGTGTTGTGGCATGGAGCATGCATCAGGTCTGGAAAACCTCTGAACAGCCTAAGGGTGTAGAAGAGGATGTTCCTTGTAACCATTTCTGTTCTCTAATAGGGATTCCTCCTCTGTGAGGCATCTCTGAATTTCAGTGGATAAACAGACTTCACAGTGTGGCTCTTCATCTTTCTCCCCCAAGCTCCTCCCCCCCAAAATCTTTCTGGTGCTGTGAAGGATGATGAGTATTTGTTAAAGAAAAAAAACCTATAATGATAAGCTGAGCTCATGCACAGGAAAATGCATAAGAACATTTATCTTCTCCTAATTGACTGAGTGAATGTGTACTAAGAGTTAGACATTTCTTAAGGTAGAACAAAATACTGAGTGATTTCCATATGTTAAAACATACATCATGTTTTGTGCCTTTAATTTGATTTTGGCAACCTTAGGGACCACATACTCCTATGTCATTATGCAATGTGTGCACAAGAACTTTGGGTCAGCTGCACGGGCATTTTTAGCCTTTGGAATGCTTTATTTCCAGGAAGTTGGTGTACGTAAGATGTGCCCATATGCAAGCATTCAGTCAACCTTTGTGACACTGTAGTAGTAGGTTCAGGGAAGAAAAATTGCAACATTTTGAGTAAGTGTTCAGGTAAGTTTGATTTTAAGAGCAGTCATACCAGCACAGATCAGAGCTCCACCAAGCCTAATACCTCATCTTCCAGCCTGGACAGCAGTGAGATATCATCGTGTTTACCAGAAATACACTTTTAGCCACTTGTGGCTTGAGATTTTTCTAGGAAAATGTATTTGAAAAATTAAATAGGATATTCCTTTCCTTTCCACAGGAATGGCACCACTAATGTTTTCTGTCAGATAGGCCTGGTCATACATTGTGATTAAATTCACAGTGGTTATTCCCAGGTTGTGTTTGACTTTCAAGTTTGCCTACGTGTTGAAGACATGAACAAGGGCTTGCATGTTGGAAATACGATTTGTTTTCTTCAGCTGTACTCAGATCTGCTGAAAGATACTTGTTTTCATTTAAACTTAAAGGACAGTTTTCTGTCCTTTTCTGCAGGCGTTCATGAACTGAGGTGGACCATTCTGGGGGTCCATTGAAATAGACAACATGTGTATATTCTGCATTGTATAACTAGGCACATGTTTTTTTTATCTTTGAAACATTCCATGCTAAGCTCTGCTAAGAGCGAGAAAGAGGAAACATTTTCCTTGTGGTTCTTTGTTCTAGAATCCTTCATTCAAATTGGTCTGTTTCTATCTTTTAGTGTTTAAGGTGTTTGAAGATTAAAGCAGGGTTAAAAAGCTTGATTAAAGCAGAACATATTTGATGAGGAATGGAATTTTGGAAAAGAAAACTTTGCCAGTGCATTTTCTGTGATGGTAGCTGCTGAGTGTTTGGGTGTAGAGAGCACAATTTGCATCTAGTACATCTATCCTAAATGAAAATTACTGTAAGTGGGGGGAAAAAAAAGAACCTTTTTCCATTATTAATTCTTGTACAATGCCAATATTTTTAATAAATCTTATCCACTGTTGCAGCAGCTGTACAGGTTTTACCTATTTTGAAACAGTACAATCTGTGGAGAATTGCTCTTACATAGCAATGCATTTTATTAACAAAGTATCATATATTTCCACTGAAGTATCAAATAGGGTGGAGGGTTTGTCAGCCTTCTGAGCCAAGAACTTTTATTTTCGTGTGTGTACTAAAGATAGGCCAAAATTCGTTCATATTGCCTCACTTCCAGTCTTGAATACTTTGTAAATACAGTGTAATTTCAATCTAGATTTTTCTTCTGAATCTGGTAGAAAGCTGTTAAATATCTGGTAGGAACATACGTTTTGTCAAAATAACGTCACTTTCCTTTTCTTACATAGAAATTTTTATCTGGTTATTCCAACACTGCTGGCAGCTTTGATACCTATTGAACAGAATGAAATAGCAACATTTTCCATCTGATTTGTTGCAGGCTATTTGCAACAAGAAAATCTTCAAGCTACCTGCCATCAATTTATTCTGGAAAGCTCAGATTTGAAAGAATATGCAGAGCATTGTACAGAAGATGGTTTTATTCCAGCCTGCTTGCTGGTGAGTTTGTGTTTGCAGAGCAGAAAGTTACATCGTCTTGCATCCATGGAAAACAATTTTGGGGATTTCTCAGTGCAACAATTAATTCTCAAATGCTGCTTAAAATGTGTGATATTTGATTTGTTTCTTGTTTTTTCATCCTGTGATATTAGCAGTTATTCTGGTATTTAATCTTACTAAGAAACATTTGAGCGTGAAATATGCAAATTGGTTTCAGCATATTATGCTTAGTCTACCTTACAGCTTTGATATTGATTTACAGCAGGGTGTTGTCACAAGGGTTTTATGGATTTCAGGGCTGCTTTTGTAAATTACTGAAGATCACTTTCTTATTCTAGACATGGCAGCCAATAATGTTCCATTTCAGGTACATTATAAATATTTAGGTAAGGCACCTCAGATTTATCTTAAGTCTACCAAATTTTATTGACAAAAACTGTGTTCAGCCTCCTTTCTGTTGAGTATAATCTACACTATTCTGGGTGAAAGGTGGAATTTTGGGTGTGCACAAATAAAATAGTGTGTAGCCACATCTGTAGATCTGCATGTAGAGCTGGAACATAATTAAATAGTTTGCATTTTTAACAAATATATAAAATGGAATTTTTACTATACTGTGCAAATTACAAATTTCAGTATTGCTATATATCAAACTTTTAGTGTTTATGTGTGTGTCCTCTTTCTGTTCTGTGTCATTCTTCTAGTATATTAATTAATTTCGTGGGTCTGGTCTGGGTTTTTGTCCACAGTATTCAAAATTTGCAGAAGTCTTTTCTGAGATCCAAGGTGCACTTTCTTGATGCACCTATTGAAAACAAACCATTGAATTTTTTTTATTTACAAGTGTTTAGTCATCTGTACGTTGGTGGCAGGAAGTTGAGAACCAAGCTATGGCCAGCAAAAATTTGAAAGCCCAAATGTAAATAGATTATCCAGATTAATAAAGCTTTTTTTATGATCATTCTTTTCTCAGTAGAAACGTTTTTCCTATTATTCAAATAAAAGTGGTATCATAGGATCTAAGACAAAATTCTTACTGCAGCTGAAATATTTGCAGTAAAGGGCTGTATTTGTCATGTAGAGTTCCCACTGGTAAACAAGACAGGAAGGTACAGCAGATGGTAGTGGTAACTTTAAAATCTTAATTGTCTTTGTGTCACCTAAAATAGCAGGACAAGTCAACATGATAAGAAGGTTAATTCTGTGTGACTGTTAAAAATTTTGCTTCAGACAGAGGTTCCTTCATGTTTGCATCTTAGTGTATATTGTTTTCCCTCATGATACATACTCATTAGTGTGTTTCAGCTGTTCATCATCTAATTTTCATGATTTTATTCCATAATAAAAAAGGTGAGTGAAGGTCAGACAGCTCTAACTACCAGTGTTGTGCCTTGAGATTGAGTACTTCATATTTTGGATGCTAATATGATTTGATTCCATTGATTGCTCTCTACCAAGGACAGTCCCTTGTGCTGAGGGTCAGCATGGTGTAGACTGCTAAAGAACTCCTTAAATGTGAAGTGATACAGCAGGTGAAGTAGAAGTTCTTAGTGAAGATTCTAAGGTCTGTTGGGTTTTTTTTCCAGTCGCTGTGTGGAAAAAACTTGACGACTATTCTGAATGAATACGTAGCCATGAAAACAAAAGGTAAGCCTTCAGAATGAGGTGTTGTTTTATTTTTATTTATCTGTTGTGAACTCCTTTAGGAAGAGGTATATGGTCTTAGAGTAATCTCCCATTTAGGCTACTATTTGAAGGTTACCATATTACACAGTCAACAGCCACTATTTCTAGTGATGAAGGGTAATTGATTATCTTTGCATATGCCAGCATATATTTTCACTTCAAATGTGAGCATTTTTATATCTCAAAAGCATAGAGATACAATAAAATGTGCAAAATGTATGGTTTTGTGCTTGCAAAAATTATACTGTTTATTGTTTATACTATCAATAGGAGGGGAAGGTGCTTATCTCTATGGTGACCAGCAACAGAATGTGAGAAACTGGAATCCTGTGTCAGGGGAAGTTCACATTGGACCTTAGGAAAGGGTTGTTCACTGAGAGGATGGTCAGGCTCTGGAACAGGCTACCCAGGGAAGTGGTCAGGGCACTGACCTCTGTCAGAGTTCAAGAAGAGTGTGGACAATGCTTTTAGTCACGTGGTTTAGAGTTAGGTAGCCCAGTGAGGAGCAGGGAGTTAAGTTCAATGATCCTTATGGATCCCTTCCAACCTAAGGTATTCTGTGACTCCATGAAATAGTCAGGAGGAGTCCTCTGGTATGAAATATTTCTTGTCTCATTTTTAAGACTAACTAAAATAATTTCAGAACTACTTAATATTTTGCATGAATACTGTAAGACAGAGTTACAGCATTTGCTGGTTTTCAAAGCAGTTCTCAAGCTTCTGCATGTTGCCAAATCTTACAGGTTTTTGGTATCTGTTGTATGATCATATTTTAGTGGTGCTTGGTTTTAAAAATCATATATGGAACATTTCTGAACTTTTTTTTCCTTTCACATTAGGTTTGACAGAAATGGTAACTAAGACACAGAAGTACTTCCTTCAGAATGCTTTATACTTAGCATCTTGAAAAACTTAGTAAATGGAACTGTTTACTTACCTTTTCCATCACATTTTTAATGTTCTGTGTTTCAAAAAGACCAAATGTTTTTACCTGTCTGGGTAATATCATAAAATAAACTATTACTTTTCAAGGCCTGTCTGCCAGGTTATAATTTTCAAAGGCAAAAAAGTGACTTGGGAATATGAATACCATTTCCAGAAGTGAGTTGGGGGGGTTAGCATGGGTTAGGTTAGCATATGTTTGCTGAGGAGTCAACACCATGTGCAAATTACACCAAGAATTATAGTCATTAATTCAGTTTCATCAAGGCTTCTAAACCAGAACTGTATCCATATCAATCAAAATTCTTTAAATTACGAGTTAGGGCTCTCTAATTGACAGAATATTAAGAAGGCAACTAGGCACCTAAAGTTAGATGATGTCTGAAACACTCCATAATAATTATTTTGCTTGTGATTTTACTTTTTTCTCAGCATATTTAAGTTTTGGGCATCAATTTCTTTTTATGGTTCATTTTAGAAACAACAAATGAAGTTCCAGCAATGATGTCATCTCTGTGGAAAAAATTAGACTACACACTTTCTCAGATCAGGTAATGTAGTTTTGAAATCGAGAAAAGTGGTATTTCAGTGTAAGAGTGAGGCCCTATGTTGACCAGCTCCCAGTATCATTGTATGAGAATGCTTCTCTGTTTCCTCTGAGAGACAGTGAAGAAGATGGGTATGTGAGAGTTGATAGCTAAGCAGACATTTGAAGATTTTAGGGTGGGGCTGGCATCTAAGGAGGGCATTAGTGTGAGCATGTGGCCTTCCTGTCATAAAACAATATACTATGACTCATTTAGAATCTGATACCTTTGTGGTTACTCGATCAAAAATGAAACAGTAAGCTTCACTTGAAGGATCTGTGACCATTGTTGGAAAGAATAAAAGTAGCAATCAAGGGATTTTTCTGAAGGAATGTTTGGTTAGGACCAGGCTGACATTAACCATGTGATAGGTGTGGTGACACTGAGTAGCTGAGTGCTTCCATTATGCTCCATTAATTCATGTCACTTGCTTTATTTTTTAGGAGCATGCAGAATTCAGATTTCAGATTTTCATCTAATCAGAGGAGTAAGTAACTGAGTCAATTCCATGGGATCAGTAGGTTTTATATTAAAATTGTCTGTTTTGGCAAAAAATAGGGGCCTTCTGCAGCCATCAGTAATGCATATCTGTTGTCTTCAGTGTGGTCTGTGGATCACTGTAATGATCAGGAAAGGAAAATAAGAAGAGCTGAGCTTTTTGCAAGGGGCTAAAATTCTCTATTATAGCATTTTCTCTGCTGAAGAAAACTTTCTGGGAGTTTACATGGTTAAAAGGTTTACAGACTGCTGCTTCACTCCTGAAACTGCTGACTTAATATGTGGTTCATGGATGAACTAAAAACATGGCCAGTCAAATTATAATGCAGTTGGATTTGTGTGGAATGGGAAAAAAAATACATATTACAGTCCTGTAGCATTTGTTACGTATACAAACATATATCCAATCAAAATAGCAGAAGGTACTTGTTGCATCTAGGGTTATTTCTTTCATTATAAAAACTGAAAATGAACTATCAACAAAGAAAAACTGGTTTACTTAAAAATAAGTTTTTCTTGGTAGTATTTTTACTGTATAAGAAAAGAGAGTGTGAGATATAGATAGTAATTGTTCCCTGATTTGAGAGTCACTGATTGGGTGGTGTTTAAATTGGGTTGTTTAAGTTTTTTTAAACAGATTTTGTGTGAATATCAGCAATCTTTTAAAATTCCTTTATCATATATTTTCATCTTGTCTTTGTTTCCAGTACGTACAAGAAGTGGAATTGTAGAAATGAAAAGGCAGAGAATGCTTCAGCAGTCAGCTCCTGCAAACTCAGGACTGTTGTCAGTAGCCCATCAGTCAGGGCCACAGAATTCCTCTTCTGTTGTACCTCCTCAAGTCATTCACAGGCCAACAATAAGTCAAAGCATGCCACAGACAAGACTGAATACACTGCATGTGAACCAGACACAAACGCAAGAAAACAAGATCAACAGTAAGTTGCAAAAAAATTTAAATTTCTTTTTTTCTGTGAAAAATCCATGGCTATCGATAGAAGTTTTTCTAAAATCTGGGCTAATCATCTTACACCAAAAAGTTCCAGAAAATTCTTGCTTTGTTCCCCAGCTCTCCAGACTGGTTCAGGTGATTAAAAGACAATAAGTTTCCAAAAGAGAAATGGCTCTTGTATACTTGCTTGCCAATGTGAGTTCAGAGATCAGAAGTGCACTAATTTGTGGTTATTCTGTTCTGTGCTCTCACCTTCACCCAAATGATTTGTTTCATGAGGTAGGGATGATCCACACTAAGTGGATGTCTGTTTCAGGATATGTTTAAAAGGAATGGTCCTCGTTTCCATGATAGTACCAAATTATTTTGTATGACTTCCCAGGAATTGATTGGAACATAGTAAGTAATGTGTAGCTCTCCTAGAGCTTTAACAGTGTCACTGAAAGGTATTGGCATCATGACTTCTTTTTTTGGTTTGTTTCCCTCTCTAAAGTGGGAGGTCTCATACACATTCAAGTTCCAACATCACAAGAACGAAAACTTCATTCAAACTTGCTTTCTCCGGGAAGGCGGAAAAGGTAAACAGGGAAGTGGGTTTGGTTTGGAGTGTTTTTTTGTTTAATTGTTTAGAACTTAGACAGTGTTCTAACCTTTAGAGTAAATTTTCTTCAGTGCTGGAGGGTTTCAAATGTAAGATCTGCTGAGGGGGGGGCAGTGTTTGTTCCACAAAGGAAAGTCAAAGTGCCTAACAGTGCTAGGAGGCTACTCATGCTTCTTTGTGTACACTCTGTCTTTACTCCAGTATTAGACCCAGGCAAATAATCTCGGAGCTGAAACTTGGTATTCCTTCTAAAATGTCCTTTTCAATTATGAAAATTCTTAATATTGATAAAAATGTGCATTTAACTTCACAAAGCTATTGAGTTGAGTAAATTTTGTCAGAAAAATTTTAATATTTGCACTAAAAGTTAGGTGTGAAGAACTTCTCTTACACTAGTTTTCCATTTTTTATTCTCTGATTCAAATGCCCGTTTTTCCCCAAGTCTTTCCTAATCTGTCTTGATTTTTTTAATATAAGTAATTTTAGTGCCACTGCTGATAGATGTTTTCAGAAGAGCCTACACTGTCTCCTATAAAAATTTACATTTCCTATTTATCATCTAAATTCTTACAGAACCTAACATTTGTTTCTTCTTTGAAAATAAGGATTCCTTGAGAGGTCTTTGTTTTCAGTGATAATGCCCAAATCTGATTTTGAGTTGCAGTTAATTAGGATCCATTAGCTGGTACCACCAGTTAGAGTAACATGGAGTGGAGGGGCAGTAAATGCTGAATAGTGGGCATGGAATTTTGCCAGTTTGCCATTGGGCTGTTCACATACAATCTCTAAATTTATAACTTCTGTAAAGGCAGACACAATAGATGCATAAGAGAGAATAGAACAGGTACCAGCTTTTACTGCATTTTCAATATGTAGTTAACTTTTTGGTGATTAAGATCTTTTGTTTGCTAAGAAGGAAGAGAAGCACTTGATTTAGTCACCATTAGGTCTACTGTTTGCAATTTTCTCATAAACTACATCATAAATTTCCTGTAATGTTTCAGTGAATCTCAGAAGAGGAAAAGTATTGCAACATCTGGACCTCTTCCAGCAACTAGAAGTTCTCAAGACTCTGAAGAAGCAGTAATAGAAAAAGAAACTGAGCCCCTAGAAGAATTAATTGATGGTAACTTCCCAGTGAGTATATGCCTACAGAGGTATTTACATTTAAGAAACAAATTCAAACTCAAGAGACCTAGTATTTAACATGTTGTTCATCTTGGTTTTTACAGAAATTACCTTTAGAAGATAAATGTATTGGTTTGTATTTTAACTAGCTCTTGTGTGTACTAAATTCATAAAGTTGATGTGGCTATGTAGAGTTTTGTTTTTCTTGGTTTATTTGCTCTGCTAAAATACCTGTAGGCTGTCAGAACACAGTAATTCTTTAGAGAATGGAAACCAGAAGGCACAATAAGCATTGCTGTACTTTTAGGAGAGTAGAAGTACAGGAATGTTTTGTGTTGATTTTCATAGCAATGTATTGCAGTCACAGATGACTCTTTGTTACAAAAAGTCTTCTCTCTTTAAATTGATTTTTTAAATTATTTTTTACCAGTCAGTCAGAAAGTCATGATCCTTTTCTAGTGATGTTAAAAATAGAAACCTGACCATTTCTGTTTTCCAGCAACTGGTTATTGAAAATGCCAGAGAAAAAATCTTGAGCAACAAATCTCTTCAGGAGAAGCTCGCTGAAAACATTAACAAAATCCTGGGGAGGTAATAAAATGAACCCCTAAACTTCATATGTGTTCTTATTTGATTCATTTTTGAGTTTTGAACTAATGATGTATGTGTTGCAGTGATGGCAGTGTTGCTCAGGCCCCTAAACAGACAGACAGTGGTCCCACGGAACAGGAGACTTCAATTGATGAAATCCTTGGACTTCAGGTAGGTGTAGATTGCCCTGTTCACATTATTTTTAAGACCAGTTATGTGAGAATGATCTGTTAACTGGGACTATGCTGAACCTCTGCTATCTGAGGATATTCTCTCCTCTTCCTGTCCTTTCTTTTTGTTTGTGTTTGCCAGCACAGCTGAGCCTCCCTGATGGTCCCCTCTGCAGGGGCAGCTTCCCTTGCAGGGGTGTGAGCTCTGACCTTGTGTGATGCTGGGCAAGTGGGAGGAGCTGAGCTGGCAGGACACTGCTGTTCTGCAGGAGCTCATTTTGTGCCAGTTTAGCATTCTGAACTCATTCCCAGTGCCTGTCCAAGGCAGCATAAGCATGCAGCAGGGTCAAAGCCAAGGGAGTGGGGTTGCTTCTGGCAGTAATTAGTTGGTAACCTCACACTCAGACTGGATTTAAGAACTCTGTCCTGGGCATCAGCTGCCTGCTTCTCACTCAGTCTTTTGTACCAGTAATTGGCTACCAGTTTCTCACTGGGGATCTAATCAATAGCCTTAGAGAAGAAAAAAGAATTTAAAATATCTTGCTGTCTCCAAATACGTTTAATCTGATCTGGTTTTGTGATTTGCTCCAAGATAAGCACAAATCGTTTAGTGTAGCAAGAGAAATTATTTTTGGAGCCTAAATAATGATGCTTTTTCTTCAAATTTAGTATTTTCTTGCTTTTGGGAGAGATGTGCATTCTGCTTCTACAAACTAAACATAATTATAGTGTTCTTCATTCTTCCGTAAGCCTTAAGCTGGCAATCAGAATTGAAGAGGACTTTTAATGAGGGAAATGACAATCTTCACAGCCCTCTTGAAAAAGACAGGAGAGTAGAGGCAGTTCCCTGTTTAGGAAGTAAGGTGTCTGATTTACAAATGTTCTTCCTTCTCTTCCTTGGCGATTTTAGGTCAGTTGTTGTCAAAATACAGAGCTAAAAAGCTGTATTCCATTCTTCTAAGCAGAAATAAAACAGCTTCTTCGTTTGTTTGGAGTTGCTGAATAACAAAATCAGGAATATGACATGGAATATCCACCCTTTAAACCACCATATCAAAGGTTGGAGACTGCTTACAGGGTCTCCAGGAAGGCAGGAGAAACTTTGTATTTAATCGCTTGAGTATGTAGTGGATACTCATTTTATTCCTGGGCTGCCACAGAACAAGTCAGCTTGAATCAGGAACCTTAGAGTACTGTCCCATGTAGCTGTGCTTTCCAAATGCCTTTCACACAGAAGTAGTTGGAGGCTATCTTATAGAATACGTAATGGGTATATGAAATAAAACTTCCATTGCTTACTGTTGGCTTCTAGATATATTATATATTCAAACCTAAGAAATTGGGATTAATTTGGGGATATTTTTTACCAGTGGTTTGCTTGTATAGGCTCACAGTATCCATACCACATGCATAAGCTTCCATTGTAGCCCAAGGTTTAGTCCTCCTTTTTGGTTAGTGCTGGCCATTATGCAGAGAATGGTGGGAGGGATGTCTGACAGAGACGTTTGGGTTTTGGAGAACCTTATTTCCTAAACTTCAGTCGCTGAGATTTTTTAACAGACATTGTATTTGTGGCAGAAATGTACCCAGCTTTAGTCTTTGTTTCTGTGCTGAGCAGAAGTAACAGAACTAAAAACAATCTGAAAAGAAAACAATTCTTGTCTGTTTTTCCTTTTAAGTTCTGGAAGTAACTAACAGTTCTGTATATCATGTCTTTCTCAGGGTGAAATTCATATGTCAGAAGAGGCTATCCAGGACATTCTGGAACAGACAGAATCAGATCCAGCTTTCCAGGCTCTGTTTGACTGTTTTGATTATGGTAGGCTACATTGTACTCATTGTACTGTTACTGTAAAGCATCCTGAATGATGAGCTTTCCCAAGCATTGCTTGACAAAGCAAAGGAATTCAGGCCTCTTGCAAGAGAAGTGGCATTGGTCTGCCTTAATACAGAATTAGATTCTCAGCTATAAAGTTTATACACAGCTCTAAAGTACAGCATTTTTGTGGCTGATATTCTGGGTTTGTGCTGGCTCAGTGATTGTTTTATTGCTGTTATTTTAGACTCTCCAGGTCTGAAGGATGATAGTTTATACTTGTTTGCTGTTGTAAAATTTTCAGGGGTATCCTCACAATAACCATAAGGAGATCTTTACACTGTGATTCATTTAAAAGGTAGTGATAACATATATATTTGGAAAATGACATATTTAACCATTCTTCATGCTTTATTTTGAAAGTAGGAAAGAGCAAGGTAAACAAGAACTTACCTGCTGGTATTTCTGGTCGGAATGGAGTAGAAAACGAAATCCTGGTGGGTGAGGATAGCCTGGAAACATTTGGAAGTTCTTTAGGAACAGAAGAAACTAACAGATGTAGGTTTTGTTGTTTTTTCTCTAAGATTTCTGTGTTAACTTTTCATTATAAAAATATTTTCAGACAATTTGTACATTTCAGAATTTTTTTTTTCACTGGTAATATCCATTTACATGGACATTGACATTGCATGAACATACAGATATACCTGGTCTGTTACAAAGTTACAATCTATTAGATTTAACAGTAGTCCCATCACTGTACTTAAAAGTTGTACTTGATAAGCTCCTTAATGCAAGCAGACTATCAATAAATGGATACTCTGCAATATCCATTGTGAAACACATAAAGAGAATATTTTACATCTAACCATATTAGTCTTTTATCTCTATTCTGTAAAGTATCTGTTCATCAATACACAAAAAGAGTCTTACTCTGGACAAAGGGGATATTTGTCTCAACCATTCTTAACAATAGTCCATGAGTAGTAGGTATTTAGTGAAAGTATATGAGAAGTAGAGCCAAGAGGTTTTTATCATGAAATGGTTTTTGTGCTTCTGGAAATCTGATGTAGTGACCTGAGTTATTTACATGTGTACTTATTAGTAATGTACAAACTGATTTTCCAGATTATCTAGTGTATGTATGTTTTTATATATATATATATATTCTGCTCAACTAGAATGTAAGGATGAGTAACATTATTCCCACTTAGTTTCATGTGAAACAGTTTTCCATTGAACTGATAAGTTATTTCTAAAACACTCTGAAAGGACCATCTGTTCTAATAATTATGGAACTGGTTTATTCTATCTTTTACAGGTGATAATTCGAGAGAACCATTATCCTGTAAAGGCTTTCAGTTAGCAGAAGAATCATGTGCCTTGAAGACCAGCATTAATGATGATGATATGGCTAAGAAAAATCCAGCCAGTGAACAGCTGCATGAAAACTGCAGACCAGGGAAGCAGACTGAAGTACTTCCAGCCATTACCCCTGAACACATTAGAGAGCTTGAAATTGCTTTTGACTCGGTGTCTGGTTTGACTGAACCCAACAAGAGACCGAGTTCTGGTAGCAAATGTAATGAACACTGTGCAGACGCTTATGTTACAAAAGAGTCGTCTACGTTAGTAACTGAAAGTGAGAGTGCTATGGAAATTGAAAAAGGCCCCCCAAGTCATAGTGTTCAAAGTAGTCCTAATTTAGAATATGGTCATTCTGGTACTCCACAGATTCCTTTGATATCAGTGGCAGAGGATACTATAGCTGGTGAAAACAAAACTGATTCTGGAAGTAAATGCCCATTATCACCAGACACATCACTGTCTGAAAAAAGACTTCCTGGAAGCCCTTCTGATGGGAGCCCTGGCCACAGTGCACTGCTGAGAAAGAACAACTCCTCCATTTCTAGCCCATCAGCAGACACAGGAAAAGAACAGACTGTAACCAGTGATCCAGCTGCCTTGGCTGGTGTTTCCCAGGAGAACTCCAGCCACCCCTCTAACCATCAGGACCAGAGCACACAGGCAGACTGTGCTGCGGCGTCTGCCGTGGACATCTCGCATCTTGACAAAACGGAGTTGCAGCTTGAAGTTGTTGATACTTCTAACAAAACTTACTCAAAGGATCAGCAAACACTTGATAAGCCTTGTAAGAAAGATTTTAACCTCCCTTCAGGACTGTTAAACACAGAGAGTACACAAGGGGAGATGCAAGAACCTTCATCTTCTACTAAAATAGACACTGATAACTTATATTTCTCTTCTGGTGATAATTCATGTACAGACATTTCTGTAGTATCCACTGAAAATAATCTTACTACCTCTGAAATATGCCATTCTCCTCTCCCTGAAACTGCATCCTCAACAGATGAGTCAGGTATTGAAGCCAAAAGTATAAGCAGTGTATCTTCTAGTAGTCAACCAATGGACGTTGATCCTTCTAATATAATGTCCCTCAAGATCATCATCAGTGATGATCCATTTATTACATCAGACGCGGAGTTAAACAATGCTGTTTCCAGCATCACAGGAGAAAATTTGCCTACTATCATATTGTCATCTCCAGCCAAATCCCCAACCAAAACTGCAGGCCTGCCCAAATGTCTGACTTCAGAAGACACAGAAAAAAATGCGGATTCAGCTCTGACAGAGCAGAATCTTCTTGTGCTTAGACCTAAGGATCCTGTGGTCACCTCAGTTAACACTCAGAATGAAGACTGCACTGGTTTTTCAGTTGCAGGCTCAACTCATCTTTCCAGTGAAGGGGGATTTATACAGTTGATGCCAGCCACAAGCACAGCTTTTGGGAATTCAAGCAACCTTTACATAGCCACCTGTATGACTGATCCAGCAACCTTGGGTGGAGCTGTAACGCCATCAAATGTAGTTGTATTGCCTGGCAGTTCCATGCCACTGGCTTCCCAAGCTCCAGCTGTACAACAGTTGCGGACTCCTCCCAGATCCAGCAATACGTTTCCAGCAAACCAGACTGTCTCCCCAAACTTCCCACAGGGTAATCTCATTACTAGAAAATTACTGGAAATGTGGTGTTTATACAGTGGGTTTGTTATTTTTGGTTTTCCCCTAAGTGCATTAAAAGTAAACAATTTCTAAACTGCTGTGTCCACCGCTTGAAACTATCCAGGAGTTACTTTTTTTTTAGTGTATTAGTTACGAGTAGAAATGAAATAAAACTATCAGAACCCATTGATCAGGCTGCTTTGAGTGAAAAAACAAAGCCTCATCTTTCAGAAGCGTAAATTATGTAATTTTTGCAGCAGTAGGAATCATATTTTGGTTTACACTGGGAACATTCCATTACTTTGGCTAAATAAAACAGGTTTTTATTTTAATAAGATTCCTGTTATAAATTGAATGCTTTGTGTTACAGGTATCTATATTTTGTGTAGATAACGGGGTAGATGTATCTAGTCGTTCCCAAATCACTTCCTTGGTTTTGTTTCATTTTTCAAAACCTAGTTGCATTAGAAGTACATTTAAGTAAATGTGAAAGTATAACATTATTTCTTTCCATGGTTTATTTTTATTACTACAGCAATAAAAATTTTGAGTGCTTTTTGAAATGAAAAAACACAACTATAAACCAGCTGTAATCACTACATTTAGATTTCTTTCAAAAACTAAGAACTTTTTGCAGTTACCTTTGAATTTCTGTGTGTAGTCATTTCAGTGAGGTCAGAGGCCAGTGCAATCAGAGACCAGTACATACAAGGTCTTAGGGTGACAGCTTTTTAGTAATTAGGATTTCTTTAGGCAACTGTTCCTTCAATGCTTTTTTCATAGAGAGAGGAACAGCTTTCTTTCACTTTTGAAAATATTCTTCCACTTCGATTTATTGTGCTAGGATAGTTTCCATATTTTGTAATTCCCATAGATCTGGCAGGTAAATAAGATAATCAGTGTTACCTTTACTGGTTTTTATGAATCACTTTAATTTAAAGTTTAAACATTAAGATAGGTTTATCATATTTCAAGCTTTATTTTGAGCTATCTCTTACAAAGGAAAACAGACTTTAACTAAAAAATTCCTTATAAACTAAAAGTAAAACTGGTGCTTACCCTGTTTTCTAGTGGTGAACTATAGCAAGGACAGTAAAGTTTTTCTAAAAATCCAGGGCTTTTCTTGCCACAGGTTTTGACCCCACATAATTTTAAGAAATCCTGTCTTAAAGCTTTTATTTTCACTGAAGTATTTTTAGTTTCTGTACAATCTTAACAGTTTGGTATTTTTTAGGTTCTGCCATCATAATTGCATCTCCAGTGCAGCCAGTTTTGCAAGGAATGGTGGGAATGATACCTCTCTCCGTAGTGGGACAGAACGGAAATACGTTCTCAGCACCTGCCTGCCAGGTAGCACATCACAATTAAAGATTTTCAGAATTAAAGCTGGAGTGATAAGAAGTGCTTTGGTAAATTGTAATATTTTGATTCTTTCAAGGTTCTTCACATGCCTGTGGCTAATCCAGTGTGCAACGGAAGTGTCCCAAAGCTGCCCATCCCTCCCAAATCACAGAAGATTCCTGGAGCAAGAAACAAGACTAATACAGGTACCTGCCTTGCCTTCTTAAGAGGGGCAGAAGAAAAGCAGAAGGTTTTAAGGACAAGTATAAAGTATAAGTAAAAAAAGTTTTCTAAATGTCTCTGCTTCGATTCCTGGCAACTGCTGGGCTGTGTTGTGAGAGGTCCGTACCTACAGTTAGTGACTCTTGTTTGCTTAGTTTACAAAGAACTTCCAGCATATAACACAATTCCAGTTTTGGCATCAAGCTTATTTCCAAAATGTAATGTTTCGAGGCTCTCACACAGTTTTAAAAGTTCACTTTTCTTTATGTTTCTGGTTATTTTTCATCTTGTTGGTTTTAAGTAGTTAACTGCTGCCATTGGAACCAAGCCACATAGTAATGAAGTTATTAAAAGAATCAGCAGTTCTAAAAAATTATTAAGGAAAAATATTTATTAGAAGCGTTGAATGTTTATATAAAAAATGCACTCTACTATGTTTTCCTTTTGCCCTTTCAGAGCAATATGCTTCTGTATATTCTTTTCATTGAGACCTTGCTTCTTTATATAGTTAATTGTAACAAGACTGGAGTTACGCTCATTTCTCATTGTTGGAAAGGGGTAAAGAAAAATAATTGAAAATAAAAACATTGAGTTATAAGGACAACTTGTGCTTTAGCCTATCTGCCTTTTTAAAAAAGAGTAGGCTTACACATAAAAATGAAAATAGAATGAAATTTCAAATCAAGATAAAAGCTAGAATTGTATAGTAGCTTGCATTCCGGTTTGTTGATGGATAGCTGAGAGTTCCCTGTGTTAATTTCCTCCTACTTGGACATCCCCACTGTACATTTTTAAGTTCAGGATAGTTTGTTTTGTCCTGCCAGAGCTGTGTATTAGATCTAAGTGTAGACAGTGAGCTTCTTTGTTGTTTGCTAGTATACTAATCAGTACATTTTAAAGTTACAAAATACTGCAAAATTTGTTCCTGGGTTTTTCTTTCTTGGTTCTCTGTCAGGTGAAATGTCATTGTACTGTGAAGTTATTTACCTGTCATTCATTAATACTTCATCTGTTGTTCCAGGAAAACTGGTACCAAATGTAGCTGAGCCTTTGAACCATGCCAGTCCTCGAACACAGAGGTCAGTAGTGCTGGGTATTGAGACTTGCTTTCTTGCTCTTGTCCTAAATTTCTTCATCCAGTACTGGTGAAGAGAGGTGCTTTTTTTAGTTGTGGCATAAGCAGTACCCCCTTTCCTGCTGCCTGTCTGCTCGGAGTATTGATACAGATGTGTGCTGGGACTGGTGCAGCCTGTGCTAGAATTGTCTCGTCACTGTTCCTGTGTTAATTTTGTATGGCTTTCTCTTTATTTTCTCCTGTCTCAACTGTCAAATAAAAATGGTTTGAGCAGAGTCTAAGCTAGGAGAATTCCCTGTTACGTTTACTGGGATATTTAAATGACTAAAACCTTTGCTTTTTCTTTTCAAATGAGTGGCACCCATGGCTTTGTAATGTACTCTCACTGCCTTTACCATTCTTTGACACAAGTCCAGTACAGTTTTTTAGATTGGGTTCTGCATCTGTGTTTCAGCTGTGTGGATTAGAACTCTGCTTAGTCATTTAAAAATTGAGAACTGAATGCAAAGACAGTGAGGTGAACAGCATGCTAACTTTATACTGATGAACGTAACCAAATTACTAATTGGGGTAGGTACTAGTTTTCTGTTGGGCCAATGAGAGAAGGAAGCAAGGCTCCAGTAGTAACTCTCCTTACCATTAATGGACTTCTGAAAGAAAAGGATGTTGGAATAAGCAAAAGAGTGTAGGAGATCAGAAGTTCAATTTAAGTATTAGACGTGAAATGATCTTTTATTGTAAAAATAGCACATACTTTAAAAAAATTACCTATTTAAAACTCACTTAAAATGCTGGAAAAGTGGAGATAAAACAGGAACTTTAAAGTCAACTTATTAAAAAATCCCAAGTATATCAAGTTATATCAAGTTATACCAAATACACGCATGCAAAAAGTACTGATTTTTTAAAAAACGCAGAAGCAAGATCTTGGATAATACCACTTCAATAATTCAGCTTTCTGTTAACTTTAATTGATCTCTAGATGTATGTTTTGCATTGCAAAGAGAGCAAAATCTTCCCTGCAAAGAGCTGTAATTTCTTATTTCAATTTTCTACCTTCTGTCTCATCTCTCACTTAATGGAAAGGAAACAAACTGCTACCACTCACACCTTTTCTACTATTTCAAAGGTACCAAAGTTAGCACCCCAACCACTTGACTTTTGCTCTTAGAAATCATAGAGGCTTATCTGCAGGGAGAGAGTCTTAGAGGCATAGATGAATAATGCTGAAGCTTCTTTTGGAAATGCAGCGTAAGCCAGGCAAAGGGCACAGACACAACAGTGGTCTGAGCTGACAGTGCAGAAGCATTCTTCTTTCCACAGTGCAGTGGTGGCTTTTTCACATGAATGAGGATGGTTGTCAGGTGGAGACCACACCCCAGGGAGTTTGGATGTTGTTGTCCAGATGCCCACTGGAAGCTTTTTGTCTTGCTCAGTATCCTGCCATGCACAGCAAGTGCAGAGTACAAGTCACACACGTGATTACGTTGTCCAAAATATTCTGGCAGCCTCTTAGGAGTTCCAGCTCCAAGGACTTCCAAAGCCATAAGCAGTATTCTGGGATGGACTGTCCTGTCATGAATGTGCTCAGTTTCTTTTTGAGGTCAAGTAAACTACCAGCATCTACAAATATCCCAAGATAAAAAAGTTCCCAGGTTTAGTTACGTGCAGTGTCCAGACCTCCTTGTTGTGTTTTGAACCTAATACCAGTGTTACTTGATGCCCTTAGTTTTTCTACTGGAAGGTACAGCAGATAGTCTCCATTTTGTGGGCTTTCTTTACAGAGCTCTGTTGCATTTCCCCTCAGTGATCTCTCTTTCCAGGCTGAAGAGCCCCAGTCTACCTAATTGTTCTGTTTCATACCTTTTTGCCAAGAAAGCCTTTTCTGAACTTTCTGCAGTTGTCATTCCTTACTCTTGGTCTTTACCTGTTGATGAAATGCTTGTATTTAGGATGGAGAGAGCTTTTTTGAGGGATGGGTGGGGACTTCCAGCCAGCTGAAATTAAGTTGCCTAGTAAGAATAAACATGTCAATGAAATGTTTTCATCTTGTTTTCAGGGCTGGAAATTGGGACAAGCTTACCAGTGCAGAACCAGGAAAGAAAGCGGAAGAGAACTTACCTGTTGCACCAGCAGAGAGCACAAGCTCAAATTCAAGACAGAGTGAGAGTCACAGGAGAGTGCTTCGCTTTGATAACCTCCTACCCAATCCAGGAGGAAACAGCCAAATTCAGCCTACTAAGAGTTCATCCCAGAAAGAAAGAAACGAAACCCCTTTATTTGCTGTTGACTCGGCATCCTCCTCTGCTAAGGCACAGGTACCAAAAAGAGACAAAGAAAAAACATTGCCCAGAATTCTGTGCAGGCCAGAAGTCAGTAGCAACAGAAGCGCATCTGCAAAGGAGCCCCAGCCCGAGCGGAAGGCAGCAACTGCAGGTCTTTCATCAGATCCCTTCCATAAGACAACAGCAAACAAAGAAAATGAGTTACGAAGGGATACGGATGAGAAGCAGAAGAACCAGGACACGGCCAAACTCTCCAACGGCCAGCAAAGCGTTGCCTCGTGGAACGAGAAGACAGTGCCTTCGGTACAGGAGCTGAACAAGAAGCAGGGGTCACTGTCGAGTGGGGCTGGCAGTGGCAAATCATCCGTGCCTGTTCCTTTGTCCTCCAAGGAGCCGAAGCGAGAACCCACTAAAGCTTCCAGCCAAGGCCTCGGCCTGGCCAGCCCGTTCAGCAAACAGTGTGTGGAGATGCTGCAGGACATTCAGTGGCAAAGCCCCGCTGGCAAGACAGCTGAAAACGGAGAGCTGCCAGTGCCCCGGACGCCGTCAGGAGTCGGGGACCGGCACGCAGATGACACCACGGACAGCGTGCGCACCCCGACCTGCCGGCGCTTCAGCGAGGACAGCGCCACACCCCGTGTGATGGTGCCGCCCGCCACGCCCGACCTGCCCGCCTGCAGCCCCGCCAGCGAGACGGGCAGCGAGAACAGCGTCAGCATGGCCGCGCACACCCTCATGATCCTGTCGCGCGCCGCCATCGCCAGGACCAGCGCCGCCACCCCCCTCAAGGACAACACACAGCAGTTCAGGGCCTTGAGGAGCACCGTGAAGAAAAGGAAACTGGAGGACTTAAATGAGGGGGAGAGGAATTCTCGTTCTGCAAGTAGAAAAGACCTTCAGAGCTCTCCAACGCCATCAAAAAAAAAGAAAATCAAGGCAAGTACAAGCATCTTCTTCTTTAAATTAAAATTCTAAATGTCTGTTAGGTATCTTGGTGTGTACTATTTTAATGGAATGGTTCAGAGATCCTACTGTAAATCCCTGACATCCTATTTAGATTAACCAGTTTTTCCAACTTTGCCTCTTGAGCGTATCCTAAACTAAGCTTTCTTAAGATTGGTTTAGTCTCCAGCTACACGCAAGTAACTCCTACTAACTCTCTAAATAGGCACCAATGACGTTATTTCTCCTAAAACATGAATGAGTTTCTAAATTCTAAGTTTCTAGGTGGAATGTAGGAATTAAGCCAAACTCCAAGTAGGCCTTACTAGAATTCAGGTTGTTCTTGCATCCTTGTTCAGTCCCATGCATGATACTCCCAGTCTCTGTAGTGTGCAGCACCAGGCCTTTGACTTGAGGACTTAAGGCCAAATAGTCAAGGCGTGAGACACAAAAAGGTGTCTTCGGATGTAAATAACCAAAAAGGAATATAACTTTGTAATTCCCATACTTAGTTTTAGCCTGCTCCTGAAACACTGGGACTGGAAAATCCTCCATTCCATGGAGAGGGGGCACATGGCAATGTCTGAGTTCTGGGGCAGATTTGTGCAGGAACAGCTACAAGGTGGAAGAAAGGAATGTGTGCAGGCTCTTCGTATTTAACACAGTTGTTATTTTCCTCTCCTACAGAAAAAGAAGCTCCCAAATTCTTTTCCAGCAGGAATGGATGTGGACAAGTTCTTGTTGTCTTTGCATTATGATGAATGAACAAAAAGAAGCTGAAGTGGGGCCATCTGAAGCTCAGTGGAGCGGTGCTGAGGATTTGTGTGGGAAGAGAAGTTAACTCTAAAGGGCAAGTTGCACTTTCAGTGCACTAAAGTTTCACTTTATAGCAAAGTCATGCTGTTTCTGAAGCAGGTAGCAAAGTGTAAATATCATTGAGTTGGTATATGTTTATTTTTGAAAAAGCACTTGCATAATTATAGAGCCATTTAAATTGCAAAACTGTAAATTTGTATAAATGAAATGTAAGAAAGATTGTACATTTCCTGTTAGACCATGTTGTCTGTGTTCTGCTGCTTTCTCTACTTACCCTCGGAAGCGCTCAGCTGGTCTGTGAGAAGGTGGTATCTGTCACTCACCACTCTAGGATGGGGCAGCTGCCTTGGCCACTTGTCATTGTTCTCTTGAATCTGAAAGGGACTTGAATATTCAGCTCTGACTGGCTTGTGCTCAGCCTCCCTCATTTTGTAACTGTCAAACCTGTGTTGTAAGGCTTTGAACGAAGTAACAGAAATACCAATAGCTAAACATCTGGCCAGTAAAACCTCAAAAAGTGTTTCTCATCTGGTGAAGCTTTTCCCAGCCAGTCATTCAGACAAGAACTTTTATTTGGACAGGCCTCCTCTGTTTACAGTATTTCCTACATAGGAAGTCATTCGAATGCAAAAACTGTTTTCAAGCAACGTACTTTTGTGTGGAGTCATGCCTCATATGAATACTTCAACTGAAGCAACAGCTAAACAAGAATTACTGTGTGTTCTAATGCAAAAGTCAATTCCCTCACCTTTCATTTTTACTGCTGAGTTCTACTATCTAACTTAAATTTTCAGCCAGACATGGAAAAATTTGCGTCTGATTTTTCTGTTTAACATAGAGGTTGTGATAGCTATTACACAAACTCTCCAAAAGGGGTGCAGGAGGAGCTCAGCCTACATTTTGATGAATGAGCACACCTTGCTCCAAAACTGCAGAATTTTTTTCTACTCCTGTTTCTTCCTTTGTTCTCAACTTGTTTGATGTCTTAAAAAAAAATAAAATTGCAAGTTTTCTTGTAAGAGATCTGTACAGCAACAGGGCAATGTTTCAGGTAGAATACAAGGATTCCTAAGGAACCCAGATTATGCAGTAGATGTTTATATTAAACCCATCCAATAACTAAATACTGCATAGCATTTACAGCTTGAATAAATATTTTTGTTTTAATAAAAAGTTGTGTATCTTGCTTAATGTTTTTAAGTCCACTAAGCAGCATTGCAGGTACTGAATAGAAAAGTCCTGTTGGTCAGTTGTTTTTGAAGACAAACAGTCCAGTATTAAACACTGAGCTCTAATAACAATCGTCAGAGGGACCAGGGCAGGCAAGCACAAAAATTGTCTTAAGCATAAAATGCTTAATAGTGATGGGTGACATTTAAAATTAATTTGCTGTTTGAGACCTAATGTAACTCTTGCCTGGGGCATTCACTACCCACCATAATGTTTCAGCTCAGGCACTCTGGTACTGCAGAAGATGTGAAATATCCATTCATTTTCATAGGAAAAAGTATCTTCAGCACCAAGCTGCTGTCAATACAGCAGATAATTTTTAGGATAAAACAGCTGTTTCCAGTAGCAGCACTCTATGAATTAGCAGGAGAATTCCTTTTCAAGGGCCTTTAAGAAATGATATGTCAGTGACAGAGGGAGTTAACATTCTTTATTGCCAGGTTTCAAGCCAAAATTAAAATTTGACATTATTTGTACTGTATAAAAACTTACACTGATAAAGCAATAAAAGGCCAGGTGCCTGGATCTGTAATCATCGATGCTTTAGGAAATTTTCGAATAGCAGTTACAGAATTGATAAATAAGATGTAACAGCTACCACTTATAATTTTGATCAGAGAGCATTTAAGGCTGTGTTTCTGACACTACTTGGGCTACAGCTTCTGTATTAGTATTGCAGAAGCACCTCCTCCTCCATTGCAGATTCCTGCAAGACCATATTGTCCTGGTTTCAAAGCATGGGCCATGTGAACGACAATTCTTGCTCCAGACATTCTAAATATAAGAAAAACAAAAGGACATAGCTTAGTTTAAAGGAAATCCTTAATTTGAAAGGAAATTCTTAATTTTTTTTCCCTGTGGCGTTTGGCAGAATATAGTACCAACAAAAAAACTGAAACAATCCTTTTCTCTGCAGTTCTGTGCAATACATATTAAGTACTGGAGCTAGAGAGGAATAAACACAAAGGTTCTTAAACATGGAGTTTTGTTTGTGTATGTATAGCTGCAGTTTCTTTGGGAAAAAGAAATGACCTCTATGTCAGCCTACGTATTACAGAGTACCTCTACATGCAGCAAAGCTCTTTCAAAGAAGGGAGCAAATCTGCAACCAAATCAATAGTAATGATTAAATTCAAACATACTCTTACTTGCTTAAAACTTGTTTACCTACAAGACGACACCTCTGCACAGAGCAAAACCCAGAGCTTATTTTGCTTACCCTATTGGGTGTCCAAGAGAGACAGCACCTCCATTAATATTTACTTTCTGTGGATCAATGCCCAGCATTTTAATATTGGCCAGCACCACGACACTGAATGCTTCGTTGATTTCCCACATTGCAATATCTTCTTTCTTCAGGCCTGTCTCACTTAGAATCTAGAAATAATACAAAGTAATTACTACTATGAAAAAATTAGGAAACTAATTATAGAAATAATAGGTCTATTTTGAAGTCAGTGACTCAGGCTGCCCATACTCATTCACACATTGACATTTAGGAACCTCTTTGTCAGATGGGAAAAAGCAAAACTGAGGGACTGAACCACAAACTTGAGTTTTCACCAAAGAAGGAATGGAGAGCAGCCCATGCCAAAGATGCATTTCCATCACACAACACTGACTGCTGCTACAGTCAGTCCATTTAGACTGACACAGTCCTGCCTCACACCACACACTTCCCTTCAGTTCCTTTTTGAACAAGTCTATCCTTGTATAACCATATTTTGCCTTTTGGCCATACAAGCTGCAAAACTTCAAAGGTGTAAACATGTCCAAAGTTGCTAAATCCAGCAGAGAACAATACTCTTTTTCAAAATAGGTGTGAGAAATTTGTTAAGTCTGAAGATCTGCATTCTAGCCTTGGTCCTCTGTGAAACATCTGTTCTTTGTATTTATGACATCATCATAATTTCAATCCTGATTCAAGAAGACCCACTGAGAGGGGATGAACCAACAGTGGGATGCTAGGGAAGTTTGTTCTTTTATTCCAAAATGCACTGAGTTTTGTTCTAACCTTGGGAACAGCATATGCAGGTGCAATTGGAAAGTCAATAGGATCGACAGCAGCATCTGCAAAAGCTGAAAAAAAGAAAAAAAGTCAGAAAAGGTGTTGAAAGACCTTCTGCTTTTACCATACATGACTTTCATGCAAGCAGAAAACGCTGCCAAGATAGAAAAATTCTGAATACCATGGTCTATGAAATAGATGCATCTAAAATGTAGTGCCCTGAGGAAGCCACACAATAATATTTTCACATTTTTATTACTATTATATATAGAAAATTCTGTATATGGTCAAAAGTCTGCTGGTATAACACTTGAAATTTCAAGGACTGTACTGGGAAGATGCAGCCATGTCAGGTAACCAGCCAAACAGGTCTCCCAGTCCGAGAGTATTTTCCAGGACTTCCTTAGAGGTAAGAAAGATCATACCTACTATCCGTGCCAAAGGCTTGACTTTCAGTCTCTTGGCTGCTTCTGTCGTCATCAGCACCAAAGCAGCTGCTCCATCATTCAAAGTACTGGCATTAGCAGCTGTCACTGTTCCTAGAAAAGGTAAAACATTCCTTAGACAGAGGTGAAAGTGTTATACAAAACTCCCATATATCCTGATTGTTTTTCCCTGAGTTCATGGAACATGAAGTCTCAATCATTTGGTGAAACCTGTTGCACCGAGTTAACTAAAAATGAGTTGGTTTTTGGTATTTATTTGATGAAACAAACGCAGCCACAGGTATTTGTATCCTTATCCCAGTGCCAGTTTAGATCACGCCTTGCATGGCAGCTGCACTGCTGCCATTCTCACAGAATTCCAGCTCAGGAAGGGTTGTGAGGAGGGGCAGCTTTGAGTTAGCCAGGAAGGTTTATCAATTACAGATTCAGGAAGCAATGGCAACTCTGTAAAGCCACTCCAGCTCAGCAGCAACAAGAGTTTTCACACTTGGCAGAGACCAAGCCAACAGTGAAACTCAAACCCTTCTGTCACTCTTTTTAAAGTAAATGTCCCAAACAGAGGTGTTCACTGGTTTAAGATTCTTGGACCACCTTGTAACCCAAGCCAGTTCATATTATTGTGCAGTATGTTTCTTTATCTCAGCATACCTTTAAAAATAAAGGGACTGTTGTTGTTCACTGACTCTTGTGAACAATACTCTCCTCCCTGACAGAGCATCCTTGCACTTGGCAGAAAATTAAGCAGTTCTTTTAACGATATTTACCGTTTTCTTTTTGGAAAACAGCTTTCAGCTTTGGAACTTTACTGAAATCAACACGTTTGTATTCTTCATCTTCGTTCACTTCTGTATCTGGCTTCCCTGAAATTCAGATTTAGTTTAGCATACTGTAGAACAGTTGACTAAATACTGCCTTATTTATATAACTTATTTCAGTAAAAAAGTGCAAATGCATGTAAAATGTGCATCAAGAAATGTGCTTACATAAACTGAAAAAAAATTATTCCTTAATCAAATTTATTTACAGCAAATCCATTTATACCGCCCAGTTACTGAACAAAAAGGACAAAGAGTGTATCTTTAATGTAAATCAAAACAAATAGATACAAATAGATGTCCTTAAGCCATAGCTAAATTCAATAGCTAAACTTTCACTTAGACAAAAAAAGAAGATATGGTGTATAACATTAAAGAAAAATTGAAAAACAAAAACCAGATGACAGCCTTGACTGCTGTTCACCAGAAAGTCTGCCTAACAGAAAATTCTTAGGTGATCAAAATTAATGTTCCTGACACTTGCATGTTTAAACAACACCATTTGCACTGAGCAGAGACAGTTACAGCTTTCTACGAGAAACACAGTTCATCTCATCACACCTTTCCACAATACCTTTTTTTGAAATAGTGACAGGAACTATTTCATTTTTCAGTACTCCTGAGTCCCAGGCTGTTTTGCTCTTGGTGTAAGAGCCTATGGCATACTTGTCTTGCTCGTCTCTGGAAATAGTGAACTTCTTTGCAGTGTTCTCAGCACAGTTGCCCTTGGAGAAAACCAGGCCTGTTAGGTTTGGTATTGCTGAAGATGCAAAACACAACTACAACTGAAAAAACCTCAGAGATTTCCAGAACTGAATGTGACCAATATTTGGTGTCTATTTCTGATTTATACAGTCACGGACAAATAATAACTTTCGGTTTTGAAATATAATCATCAGATTTAGCAGATGTTTTCTAGATCCAGATGATCAAAGTCATAGAGGAACTTTGCTCACAAGGCTTTTTTTTTTCCCCTCCAATTAAAAAACTGCATGCAAAAGTAAGTTTTGAAGTGCTTAGGACTGACATCTTCAGAGACTGAAGATCATTGTTCAGCTACAGAATCACATGTTCACATCTTTTTCCTAGTGTTTTCATTCCATTATTAGCTTGCCTATTCCAAAGATTACGAGAACAGGTCAACACACAGGGCTTACTTAGCCTTCAGAATCTCTAAAAACTGTAGAAATAAAAGTATGTATCCCTTTCTTTATAATAACTGGAATGAAATAAGTAGAATGAAACAACCAAAGCATTTTATGTATAGGCAAATCATGATTGTAATTATACACTCACAATTGGTTATCAACACTAAGTATCTAGTTACAAAAGAAAAAATTCATTTAGTCAGCTGGAAAGAGTTGCCCTTGAAGAAGTTTTGTTCCACTCCTCGTTTCATCACAAAGCTCAATGAATCAACACAAAACCCTTTTGTATTGTGCCCCTCCAGTTCTTCAAACAAGCAAGTTCACTTCTATGTGATTAATGAATTTAAAGCTTTCAAACCTCAAAGCACCAGCAACTTAAGCTACTGCCAAAACACAGACAAGAGTAAGTTCCTAAAGCCATCCCATGGACTTTCTTATATGTTCTCACAGACTCTTAAGGCTTTCTGAACAACCTACATCTGCTGTAAGACACAAAAGGTTCCAACATACTGTCCCCATCTATTAAAACTTTTGTGTATTATAACCAACTGCTCTCACAGGAGGGAACTATCAAAGCCACCCTTTAGATTCCTATAAAAGCCTCACATTCAAAATCCATTTTGGCTGAAATGTGGGAATGAATTTCAACATTCCCACATAGCCTAATCACTAGAGTGCAAAAAGAATAAATCATGCACAAGTGAGGTCTGTATCAAATCTCTGGATCACAGTAAATATTCTTCAAGACATGTTTTCCTGTATCCCAGCAAGAACACCAGCTGATCAATCAACAATGCCCTACAGCTGTGAATTATCACCGGTAAAGATCAGAAATATTCCTAAGCTGAAAGTAGCCATTCTCTTTTCAAACTTTTCTTCCCTGGTGATCATTCTTGACTACCTTTGCATCAGTTGTTTTTCAAACCCACCTTAAGTTTGCCCTTGTTTGTCCAATTTAAGCAGGGTAACCCCTGCTGATGAGTAAGCACACCAGCTGACTCAAACCTTCCCACAGGAGATATGAGATATGTACTCTGGGGGAGGGAAAAGCATGAGCCTGCTGGATCCTACAGAGCAGGTATCCCCAAGGACACCAAGCAACTTGATTGCTCCCTCCCTCAGATGGAGCAACAGCAACACATCAGTAGCAGAATTAACTTTTCTCTTAATGCTTGCTTTAGGCTATTCAGACTGCAGAGACAGGTTAATTACTAACACACAAACTGCTGTGCTATGCTGGTCTTCTGTCCAGTCCCTCCATTACAGCTCCTGCAGGAAACCTGGAAATGGAAGACATTTTCCTCCTCATTTCCAGGCTTGGTAGATGAAGCAGTTCCATAACAACTATAAGCAAGCTCTTCAGTTCTGCATCAGGTCTATCTATGGCAGATACTTGAGCACTGTGCAGGAATATTTACCATATGGATATGGTTGTAAACATCTGTCAGCCCATCTTTTACTATCAGGTCCTCCAGCTTTACTCCTCCATAAGGTGTTGCCCCTCTGCTCATCGTGTAGGGAACATTAGACATGCTCTCCATTCCACCAGCAACCATGACATCCTGCCCAAAGGAAACAAGATAAAATTAATAATCATGCAGTGTGTTCTCCATGACTTCTTGTAGGAACTATACCAGTAAAACCTTAAGCATGGATGCTTCACATTTCTGAGGAGTCTCAGAGGACAAAAAATCCTTTATGCATTTAGAAAGCAAACAACAGGAACAACTGAAGATAGTAACTATTATTTCATGTCATGTTTCTGCCAGGGTAAAGAAAAGAAAGAAGGCTGGAGATAGAACTATTGAAAAGGCAGATAAATTGGAAAGGCAGTGGAGATTTGAAAGCAGCAGCAGATCAGAGGAACAAAAGTCCCTGGCATTTCAATTCCATGAAGTGAAAGACCTGGAGAGAGAGCCAATCCAATTGTTTATGTAATGGTGTACACTGACTCAAGCCACTGGGAGCCATCACTTGACAGTCATACCACAGATACCTCACAGCCCAGAGCCAGGAAAAACAAACCAATACCACCCCCCCCATGATTTATAGCTCTAAGAGACCAATAACTGGCTGAGTCTGCTTTTGCTGAGACTGGCAGCACAGCTTGTATGATTAATTCAGCTGAAAACTTCACTTCTATTCAGAGCTCATGGCCTACATTTGTCAAACCAACCAAAGGCACAACCACTCTCATGAAGTCATTGGATATAAATGACTAAATCCAAATGTAGCTGTTTACAAAGACATGCTGGGCCTGGTTCAAAGTCTGATGACAAGATTTCCATCAACTTCAGCAGGCCCCAGAAAAAATGCTGTTCTCTGCATAGTAAGGCCAAAGCAATAAAGCAGTTGCTTAACTCCAGTTACACTCTGATTTCCACAGAAGGGACATCAAAACTTGAATACTTTACTTTTGTTCTGAACACACACACAAAAGCATTCCTCACTTATGAGCCACTTACTTTTAAAGCCAAAAAAAAAATATAATTGAACTGATATTTTCACTTCAGAGAACCAAAGATGCTGCCAAAATGCTTTGCATGTGGAATTAAAAACAAAACTAAAATGTCTTTCTTCACATTCACACTTCTCCCACATTCTCTGCTGCACAGCATTTAATGGCTTACTGAAAATGATGTATTCTCCTGTCCTCCCATCAAGTGACAGAATTTCTTCCATTGTATAGAAAATCTTCTAAGAAAGTTGATGGAGATGAGCAATTCTCCTTCATCAAGCTCTTTAATGAAAAAGCTTATTCTGCAACAATAAACTGCACTTCTTCTAAAACAATAAAAAAGCCTGAAAGATCTTTAATGTACTTGGAAACAACATTGGTTGAATATGTGTACTTAATTCATTTAAATGTTAACACTGTCTGAAAGTCAAGCCACCAAAAACTAAGTCTATAAAAATTTCTTCACCTTTTTAAAACTGAAAGCTTGAAAATTCCCTTAATTATATTTTGGGAGCTGGACTGGTAGGTGGGGTGGGGGTAGAGCAGTAGAGAGATGATGTAAATACTCCCAGACAGTCCAACTTGTTTTCTCAGCTCTAAAAACATGTCTGAATTTTCCAACTATAGTATTTACTTTCCTTTCTATTTTGAATTCAAATATACTTAAACAACTGTAGAATTATGGTTGCATAAACAAAATAACACAAACCCTTGCTAATTAGCTTTATTACCCCAAGCCAAAACACAATCCCAAATCAAAGAGCACAGTCATTGGTAGGACAGGATCTACAATACTAATTGTGTGTTTTTTCCACAGAACAGCACAAAATCCACATACCTGACTCCCACACATCAGGCTTTGTGCTGCCATCATGATGGATTTCATTCCTGAAGCACAGACTTTATTGACAGTTGTGGAAGGAGTGGCAATTGGCAAACCTGAGTCAAAGAAGTTGTTTGTACAGCTGTTATTTGAAGGGTAGACTTCAGTATTTTAGTGGTGTTTCAGCAACATTTCATATGGCACACATTTTCTTATCTAAGCCCAGGATGTTCAGCTTGCACTATTTAGCCTGCCAGGGCAATTTATCTACACTTATCCATAGTTACCATCCTTCTAGAGACCCCTGCTGCTTCTCCCCTTCCAGCAACTGACTAGTGATAAGGAGGAAGGCAAGGAAATGGAAGATCAAGGAAGGGATTCCAGAAATGTTCCTGTTCCCAAAACCCTGATCCCTGCCTCTTAGCAGCATCCAAGGCTGAAAAAACATAAATGAGCAGCAGAATTTAGCAACTGGTAACAAGACAGACTCCAGGCAAGGTTGGACAGGGCTCTGAGCACCCTGGTCTAATGGAAGGGGTCCTTGCCCACAGCAGCAGGGCTGGAATGAGATCTTTAAGGTCCCTTCCAACTGAAGACACTATAATTCCGTGAAAGAAAAAAGCCATATTTATCACTTTGCCTAACATGGAAGTAGTTCCTTCTCCTTCAAAAATGTACAGGAACAGATCCAAGAAAGTATACAGTTCTTCTCTGACCTACAGACTTTCCTAGAAACATGCTAAGGTGTGGAATCCCACCCTCACAGAAAAAGGGAGAAGAAAATAATTTCTGCACCCCAATAACTTTCATGTTACAGCTAACACTATACAGTGAATCCTTCCAGTGTCAGCTCCAGACTCCACAGGAAGATGACTTGTACATACTCATGAGCTGAAGGAAACTCGCTGACTCCTTATCCAGTAAGAATTCAGAATAATGATATACTGAAGAAAAAAAAGTCTGTTTTGTGAAAGATTCAGAGCAGCATCCATTGTTAATGTAAAGTACTGTGGAATTACCAGCCTGGTCTCCAGTACTGTCTTCTCCAGGTTCTGCAAACACTGTAGGCAATAACTTCCCACTTTCAGGAGTGCAACACACACCCTTCACCCATCACAGGGTGAAAAGTATCCACAGCCTGTCCTGACAAAGGGCTGCCCACCACTCTGCTTTAACTCACACACCAACAGATTCCAGCTACATCACGACAGAAAACCTTCATCCCCAGTGTCAAGAGAAGGAATACCTGCACCCAAGACTGCTTGTCTTGCTGGAGCTTGTCCTTGCCCAGCCTGCAGGACATTGCCCATATAGGCCTCTTTCACTTCTTCCACAGGGATTCCTACAAAACAAAATTGTTTTGATTCAGGATCCTTTTGACAAAGGTTCCCATTGAAGTTTTCTATCAAAGACCAATGAAACTTGCCACATCTAACCCACATGCAAACAGAACCCAGGCCCCTGTGGCTGCATTCCAGATCTCTACCCTCATATTCATGGAGTATGGTGAACTGCTGACCTACCCAGAAGACAATTTCTCTGTCACCCTGCAGAACAAGCTGCAGTCAATATTTCCAAGTCTCACTAATCACCCGAGAAGCTCGATTTTCGCGGATAGTTAAATGCGCAAAACTTTTTTTGTGCTAGAATTATATCTAAAGAGTTTTGTTTGTTTAGCAAGGGCAAGCCAAGGTGACAGCAAGCTTCCACCAGAGAGAAGAGGTCTGCTCTCCTGCTGCACCTCTTGCAACAGCCCTGCTGTCCAAGTTCCTGCAGTATTAACCCTCCTCTTCCCTAAAAAACCTTTTTTGCTAGATTGAATCCATCAAAAGGCTGACAAGGCTGTCCCTCAAGTACATGTGCCCACATAAAAAATGGGCAGGGAAAGAAAAAGGCCACTGGTCTCAGCAACAAGTAGCTTTTGCATCAGCTTACACATCATAAAAATTCATCCCAGAAAACCAACTACCATGTTCAATCGCATTTGGACTAGCACAGATACCCCTAGGCTACATTCTGCTCCTAGAAGCAGCACTTAATTCAGATTGAACCAAAGCCTGACAGTCAACTTCATTTAAATGGCTTTTGTGGATAGACTTAAAAATGCCACAGGAGCAAATAACCCAGGACATCGCAGGTTTTTTTCATTACCAAGCCATTGAAAAGACACTGAGCCACTTGAGGTTTTCTTTGTCACAGGAAAAAAAATGTGTATACGTACCTGCTCTGTCAATTGCTCCCTTAATTGCAATGGAACCAAGTTTAGTGGCTGGCAGTGATGAAAGAGATCCTTGGAAAGATCCAATAGGTGTCCTTACAGCACTTGCTATCACCACCTCCTAAGGGCAGATGAACAGAGTACAAGTCATAATCTCTTTCACAATAGCACATATATCCCAGTATTTTTTAAATGCATCTACTTCTTCTTATTATTTCATGTTACAGCTTCTCTTTCATCCTGCAAGTGTTTCAGAGCATTAAAATCTTTATTGATGCATGCAGCATGGAGAGTAAACATAAGGAGATGTGTGTGCAGCTGCAGCAGACAACTTTAGGATCACAAAACTGTGCTGAGATGGCTCCCATGGCTGGAGTGTTGCCATGCAGGGATAAGGGCTCTCCAGGAAGGACAGGTCAAGAAGACAAGGCAAGGGGGAACAGGAGAGACCTTGAGCTTTATGGGACAGAACGGGTGGAGTGCCTTGAGCTCAGCCTTGGAACTGATGATGTTTGCAAGAATCTTGAACATCCTGGAGCAAAGGGGCATCAAAGAAAGCTGGCTGGTGTTCAAGGATTACCCCCTCTGAGCTCCAGAGCAATTCATTCCAACAAGCATTACGTTGGGTAGGAATGCCAGGATGGACACCAAAAGTCACACACAAAAATGAACGACACAGGAGATGCAAACGGGGACAGAGAATCTGGCACACAGTCTGAGCATGCAGGGATGAGGTTATGAAAGCCAAGAATTGAATCTGGCAAGGGGTGTCAAAGGCAACAGGAAGGACTTCCATGAGCACCTAAGAAGCAAGGAAGATACGGGCCTGTTGCTGATTTGGACAGGGGACATGGTGACAAAGGACAAGGCTGAAGCACTGAATGCCTTCTTTGCCTCAGTCTTCACAATTCCCAGGCCCCAGAGACTGTGGGGAAAGGGTGGAGCAAGGCAGATGCACCCTTGGTGGAAGAGGAAACAAGTCGGGGCAAACTGGACATACACAATTTCATGGATCCTGATCAGATGCCTCCATGACTTCTGTGGGAGCTGGCAGGTGACTTTTTAAGGTCATTTTCAATAATGCTGGAATGGTCACAGCAATTATGAGTGGTGCCCAAGGACTGGAGAAAAGCCAATCCTCAAGAAGAGTAAGAAAGACGACCCAAGGAACTACAGGTCAGTCAGACCCACCGTAATCCCTGGAAAGATGATGAAACAACTAATCCTAAGAAACCATTTACATGAACAAGAAAATCATCAGGAGTCATCAGCATGGATTCACCAAGAGGAAGCCATGCTCAGACAAACTGCCAGCCTTCTACAGTGAAGTGACTGGTTTGGTAGAGGAGGGGAGAGCAGACATTGTCTTCCTGGACTACAGTGAGGCTTTCACCACTGTCTCCCATAAAATCCTCATACAGAAGCTAAGGAAGGATGGGCTAGACAAGCAGACAGTGAGGTGGATAGAAAAGGGCTGAATGGCCAAGCTGAGGGTGGTGATAGTGCTGCAAGGTCTGGCTGGAGGCCAGTTACCAGTGATGGCACCCCATGTGTCAGTACTGGGTCCAGTCCTGTGTAACATCTTCATTAATGAACTGGATGATGGTGCAGTGCACACTCAGCAGGTTTGCTGGTGGCACCAAACTGGGAGGAGTGGTTGATACACCAGAGGGCTGTAGTGCCACAGAGAACTTCAACAGCAGCACCTCACCATTAATACTGGAAGGAAGGGTGCAAAGAAGGTAAAGCCAAACTCTTTTCAGTGGTGCCCAGTGACAGGACCAGTGGGCACAAATTGACACAAAGGAGCTCCCAGTGCACATCAGGAAACACTTCTCCACTGGGAGTGTGACTGAACTTTGGCACAGGCTACCCAGAGTGGTTGTGAAGTCTCCACCCCCGGATATATTCAAAAGCCCAGATGCCAGCAGAATGTGTAAGCAGCAGTTTAAGACATGGTATGACATTCAGCCCTACGCCAGCAGCAAAACCAATTTACTCTTGCTTTGCCTCTTAGCTTTAGTGCTACATCCACGTGCAGACCTGATAACCCTGTGAGAGCAGCATGAGGATCTGGCATTCCAGCTGTATTGGTTTGAGTGAAAATTAACCATAAAGCCTTACAAGACCTGGTCATGTGTTTTTTGTTTGTTTTTTTTTTTTTTTATTTAGACAGGAAAAGAAAGAAAACACTAGGAAAAAATAATAAAGACAAATGATATCTGTTTAAAACTAAGAAGGGCTGTCTATTACTGTAACCCCTTCATCATGATTGACTTCACTGATAGTAACACACCTGTCCTCATCTTTTATGTTGTAACAGCAAGTTGCAGGATAACACAAATAATTTCAAAGGGATCAGTTGATATCAGCTATCTTTTCCCATTCTGAGTTGATGGTTACATGAAGCTTACGTCAGCTGACACACTTCTAATTTTGTCCCACATTTAGCAAATTAAAATAAAAATGGCAATCTGACTTTTATTTCAGATTTTGCAGTAAAATGTGGCCTGGGCACAAGTGACATTATCTTTAAGGCATTTTTTTGTGATTATTTCCTTAAAAACATCAGTGATTAACAAGCAAATCTAAAACAGCAATTTATTATTTAGATAGTGCCTTATACTTACATTTAAAGTACGCTGTGAGGCATAGCCACGGCCTGTATACTTCAGAACCTGGAAATAAGAAGCTCCTCAGAATCTCATATCAAGAAAGACAATGCCATAATGTTTCATTATGTAATGTACCCATTTTCACATAAGTAATTATTTCAAAAATTAATATCTAAGAAACACTGAAAAATATGAAAAAATCATAACATGCCTTTTAAAAGAAGTGTAGTCTAGTACAGTCTCACCATAACATCTGTGATAAAATGTTTTCTGAAAAATAAACAAATACTCCTTCAAAAACAACACCAAATTCATTTTGTCCAAGTCTGTTATGTACACCTATAGCATATGTCTAAGCCAGGGGTGAGTGGTCTTATCTTGGAAAAGTTTACTAGGCCCTCTGTCTGCTTCCCTGGACTTTGGTTCATTCATTCCTATCATTAACTCCACTGCTTTTTAAACAGTGGCAGTTTGCACCAACAGCTTCCATTCCCTTGGTGTTTCATAAACAAAAACGAAGATAACTAATTTAGAACGTCACACCAATAGAGAATAATAAAATGGGATTATCTAATTAGATCAGTCTAATTCACCAGCCAGTAGCTCCATTTAACTAAGCAGTGCAAAGATACAAAATTACAGCTGTAGGTATTGCTTCATATATTAACAGAATGATCTTTCCATTAGAGATTTAAACCACTTTCTTTAGCAATGTCCTCTGACAATTTAGCCATTTCAGCACACTAGAAACTTCTGACCATTACTGAATTAGAGCTAAATAAATACTAATTAAAAACAACTGCTTAAGGACACCAAAAGAACAGCATCATTTTTATAAATTAGAAAATGCCTTCTGGCTGTGTCTGCAACACAAAAATTTTGTCTGTTTCTCCTCTTCATTTGCCAACCTTCAACAAACAAAAGCTTAATTATTTATACTGTTTTGAATTAGTTGTTTGATTTTTGTTCTGTTTAGGGGGTTGGGGATTTTTGCTTGTCTGTTTTTCTTCCCAGCTCAGGTTATAATACCCTGAGGTTTCAAATTAAACTTTCCCTGAAAAATAACTGTGTCCCCTATAGGGCTTTAATAGCAGTCCTTTCAAGGGTCAGTGTCAAAAAAACAAAGCTAAACCAAGCAAACCAAAACCCCTCGCCTAACAAAATAAATACTTATACTACCAAAAAAAAAACTTACTGCACAAGGCCTGAAATTAAAACTGGACAAACCAGTCAATTGTTTACCAAGTGCAACTGGCGTCTGCTAGGAGCGTTTGTACTGTCGTCAAGGAAGGACGGAAGGAAGGAAGGAAGGAAGGAGGGAAGGCCTCACTTTTACAGCTGCTAAAATGCAAACTTCAGCTTTGCATATGGCAATTCAGACGCGATCCACCTGCCCTCCTTTTCTTCCCAGCACAGCTCCCTACAGCCGTGTCGGATGCCAGTGCCCCAGGAAAGGCAGGCATAGCCAGCACCTGCATCCAACAGAGCCGGCAGCGCTGCCAGGCGCACAGGCTTTGGGCAGCAGCATCTCACCGCCCAGCTGAGAAACAACACCTACAGGTGCAACTCTGTATCTTTACACTGCTTAATCACAAGAATCCAAGGCGACTGCGGGCCCTGCCCCGGCTGGGACATCCCTGTGACTGCAGCGGGTACCGGACGGGGCTCGGCAGCCGCGGCACTCCCGGCGCTGACAGTGGAAAAAGCCGCGCTCAGGATCGCGGATAAAGGTCCCGCCGGGCTTAGTGCGGGGCCCGGGGCGGCGGGGGCGGGAGAGGCCGCCCTTCACCCACCAGGGGCTTCACCCTTCACCTCCCACCCTGCCCGGGACCCGCTCTCTCCGCCCGGCTGCCTCCCGGGCCGGGGATTTTCGCGGGGGTGAGGGGAGGGGGCGCAGCCGCCCCGCCGTAGAGGCGGTGTGACCTTGGCCGAGCCTTTGCAGGCTCGGCAGCGGGGCCGGGGCTGCGCAGGGAAGGAGAAGGGAAAGCTAGGCCCGGGGTCGCCTCACCCGCAGCAGCCCCGC
>JANPWX010000449.1:5584154-5618576 GCA_024734555.1 Trochalopteron elliotii | reverse complement strand
GTGCGGTCAGCCTGTGTGCCACGCCCGGCCCCGCCATTGGCTGGCGCGGAAGGCGGGTGGCGGCGTCAGAGGGGCCCGGGCATGCAGTGGCTGAGGGGCGGCTGCCGCCGCGTGCGCGGGATCTCCCCGCCCCGGGAGCCCCTTTAGGGATCAGAAGGAATGTCTTCACGGAAAGGGTGGTTATACACCGGAATGCGCTGCCCAGGGAGGCGGTGGATTCATCGTCCCTGGAAGTGTTTAAAGAAAGAGTGGGCGTGGCACTCAGTGCCACGGTCTGGTTGACACGCTGGTGTTCGGCCGCAGGTTGGACTCCATGATCCTGGAGGTGTTTTCCAACCGAACGGATTCTGTGGTTCCGCAGCGCCAGGCGAGTTCCTCTCGCCGGCGGTGCTGCCGCTCGGGGGCAGGCGGGGCAGGGGGTGCGGGGCGGACAGCCTGGGATGCCGCACCGAGGAGGAGAATCACCGGTAGCTAACCGTGCGGAGACCGCGTGGAAGATCCTTGCGAGAAAAGAACCAGCCCCCGGGGGTGTGTCGTCTCCAATACCGAGGCTGCTCTCCGCCCCTCCTCGGCCCGGCCCTCGCCCGCCGCACGCCGCAGGTTAAACTGACCTGAGCCGCGGGCATTTAATCCCGTATCGGAAACATCCTGCGCACGACAAGGTCAGTGGGGATGAAAGTGCCGAGTATTGCTGAGCCAGGGACTCTTTGTGTCCGGCGTGCCCTTGTGCTGCAGCTGCGTGCTGTTTTCAGAAGAGTCAGCAACTTAACTCCCCCTGAACTCCTTCCCGCTTGGCCATGGCATAAACCCCTAACATTGTTACCCGAGAATTCAAACCTGGCCGATCATGGTCCGGGCAGCTGCCTTCACAGAACGACTGATGCCAGTTCAACCCTAGCTGAGTCTCAGGGTCCTCATCCCAGTTCCACCGTCTTTTCTGCACTGTGCTTTCTCCTCTCACACTCTCTTGTCTCTAAACCTCGATTTCTAGGCGAAGGCCAGCACTAAAACTCTACAGCTGTTTGCCAGTCTGTCAGTGCCTCTCTTCACCTTGTCTCTCCAACGTGCACAGAGCTGGGCCAGGAGAAGCCTGGTTCTTTCCCGGTCTCAAGCTTTATATCTCAAAGGAAGAGGCTCAAAACACAAAGTTCTCTGAATTGTGCTGTTGCACAGTCTAGGACAAGCAATTATGTATTTGTTTCTGATCAGTCTCTTCTCCTCAACCACTTTTTTAATCCTTGAAGGATTAAAAAAATTAGCTACTGTTTAATTTTAAAAAAAATTAGCTACTGTTACAGTAACCCACAACTGAAGGAAGCTTTCTCCAGAGCTGATGTCTACGAGTCACATCAAGCAGTGTTTACTCACTTGCACCTTTCCATCCTCTTGTACTACAATCTAGAAAAAATTGAAAGAACCGAGCTTTGGATATAGCGCCTAGAAGCAGGAGTATTTCAACAACTTGTTAACATCCATTTGCTGCCTTTTTTTTTTTTTAATTATTTGATCTTCACATTGTAGAACTAACACTAACATTTGTCAAAACGACTGCAATTAATTTTCTGTTCTACATCTCATTCATTTCCCCATGAGAGAGGATTTCACTTTGCTCTCATAAGTAAAATACTTCCTGTTTTCCATATATATCCAAAGATTCTCCAGACATGCAGCAAGAGGCTGACTGGGACAGGCATTGGTGAGGGAAGTATTCTACTCTTTCGCTTCCTTGACTCTCAGTAGCTGATGTTCTGAGGTGGTCTAGTCTAGACCTTTGATTTAGAGACAGAGTTTTCAAGTTCAAACCAGAGATAAAATATGAACTGACAAATATTGTCTCAGGAAGAACTGACGGTTTTTACTCTGAAAATATATATGTACCATATAGCAAAAACATCCAGGTTGGACGAGGATATTTTTCAGAAACGTGTAATGCCAAAAACATGCAGAACAAAACCTAGAAAGCTCTTATTTAATTCTGCCTTTACTCCTGCAGTATAAAGCTCTTTTTCAGAGATATAACCTGCTAATGCACCAGTACTAACATTCTTTAATTTTTTCAGCATCTCTTCTCACCAAGAATGACTATAATGTCGTAATTTCACTCATTTTTTGGTGTCCACTCACAGACTATTAAAGAGTCACGCTGTGCTGCTGTTTCTTAGCTCAGCAGGTGATATTTGCTTTGGCCATGCCCGAGATCCATAGAGGGAAGCAGCAGTTGTGTTTGTGCCTCCAGACATTTTTTCTTACAGGTGTTTCAGGTTGCATGCAGGAGCTGAAGCACAGTATCCAACTGAATTTCCATAGTGGATCTCCATCAGTAAAATAAATGAGGATCAAATGCCAGGCACCATGTCTAGCTACAGATATTGAGATATCCAAGGAGTGGATCAAGAGCATAAATCCTGTGAGGAGCAGCTGAGGGAGCTGGGGTTGTTTAACCTGGAGAAAAGGAGGCTCAAGGGGACCTCATTACTCTTCCGGAAAGGAGGTTGTAGCCAAGGGTGGTGGGGTTGGTCTCTTCTACCAAAGAAGAGACCATTTTTTCCTAACAAAAAAATGGCCTCAAGTTGAGCCAGAGAAGGTTTAGATTGGATATTAAGAAAACTTTTTCATGGAAAGGGCTGTCAAGCAGTAAAACAGGGAGGTGAGTGAGTCACCATCCCTGGACTTAGTTAAAAAATGTGTAGATGTGGGACTCAGGGACATGGTTTGGTGGTGCACTTGGCAGTGCTGGGTTAATGGCTGGACTAAAGTGTTTTTTCCAGCCTAAACAATTCTATGATCCTATGTTAACAGGTAAAGCAAAGAAGAAAATAAGGCCACATTCTCACTTTATCAAAAGAATGAACCAGGTTTAGCCTTTTGTATTTAGGTCAATGATTCTACCTAAACCGTGATCAATTTACAGGGGTAGGAGTTGATTCAGCCAAGGACCTCCTGAGATAACTGGCCTCTAAAGAATAACTCCTGAAAAACATTGTGAAAGATTATATATTGCCCTAACAGAGGGAAAAAAGTTTGGAAGTAATGCCAACCTGCCATCAAAACTCTGCCTGCCAGAACTGCCAGTTGGCCAATTGCCATGCACAGTACTGAGCAGTCACTCAAAAATGGCTGTTTATTCCATATCAGTAGTTCTAAACTCTGCATGTACCAGAAAGCACAAAACACTGATGTTAGCTGGTGCACTTAAAGAAAGGAGTTGAAATGTAAAAAGAGATTCACATTGAGAGGCAAGGACAATCAGAGAAGAAAAGCCACTACATTAAAAGCACTCCTTCAGGCAAGTGAGTGTCCCACATCACAGTTTACGGAAGGATCAGCTACCTGAAAGTCCTGGTGGCAAGACCAGTAACTTTCACTGACACACATTGTAAATAACTTCAGAGACAAATCAACCAAAATATTCAGCAATCCAGGTTCATCCCAGTAAGTTGCACAGAGCCATAACCTTCTTTTTAAAAGCCATAAACTAAGGCAACTCGCAGCCACTTTTGGCATGGCAGGCTCTGATAAACTGAAACTGAAAGACTACGGCTCATCTTTAAATAGAATCTGGAAGACTAAATTGCTCTACATATAATCTTAGGTACATAAAAAATTTTTAACAAGAAAAGAATTGGAAGTCTCCACCTTTGTTTTTCCAGTTGCTCTGATTATAACAGATCTTGGGACTTGAAGTCAGGCAAATTTCATACAGTGGCATTTTTTGGAGGAGCACCTGAATTCAACTTTAAAATTTTGTAGGGTGAGACACCATAATACCTTGCTAAATGAGTAGTCTTTTAAATTACATTTTTATTTTGCAAGAAAATAAATTATACAACTTAAAAAATAAAATTCAAAAATTAAGCAGTACATCAAAATAGTTCAGCTGGACTGCCATACAGAAACTACCACCATTCAAAATTGTACAGCATTATTATCTTGGTAGTGGCACACATTCAAAATTGTAAATACCATACGGAGATAGTTATTACAACTCAGGAATTCGAGTTCGCTCAACACTCCAGACTACATATAGTGTATATGACAGGAAAGCTTTCATGTATTGTTTATTTCACAAATATGACCTTAAAGAATTACAAAGATAGCATCCCAGTCATTTAGATGAAAATAGAAAACAGTTTGAGATAGCAAATCTTTCTGTAAAACTATCAAATCTTTTTGCCAATTGTATTTTTAAAATTTGCACTTTACAGGACAATGGCATCCCAAGGCAGATAAATGCAAGATGTGAACATTCAGAACATTTATATTAATTTTAAAAAGATGAAAATGAGAAAGTCACATTGTCATTTGGAAATGTAACTGCATTACAGTTGTAACAAATGAAAGATAAATGAGTAAAAGTAGAAGCTAGGGACACCAACTGTGGAAAGAGGAAAATGGAAGACTTCAGAATTGAAACTGAGATTCTCACCAAGTTGTTGGGACAGAGAAAGACTTAACAGTATTTCTTAATTAAACCCATTAAGAGTGATTTCCCCCCTCCGCCCGTTCTACACCAGATTTCGTTCCTTAGCTATTCACCGTGGCAGTGTGTGTGGCAACGTGTTTTTCAGATGCAGCACCTCCTTAAGCTAGGTCTTTGGACATCTATATTCATAGCTAAAAATTGCAGCCTTAAAAGTGCGTTGTTGCCATATTGCAAGTGAAGAATAGTTTTCATTTAGATCTGAACTCTACCCTCCCCAAAAGAACAGCTTACCCCAGGTATCTCCCTGTGCCCCAGGTGATACTAGTTTTAAGTGCATATTGGTGAAGTGACCTGATGAAGGACGCTAAACGTGATTCTGCATCTGTAACAAATTTGCTGGTGTCTGTCTCAGATTTCGTAAAAAAACCCGACATCCATTTCTAGTATATATTTAAAGAAAAAATGACCATGTCATAGGCACATTACCAATTCTATTTCCATCCCAGGTTTTGAGAAATGTATAGGTAACTATTAGGTTGTGTTGTATTGTATTTATTAGTTGAGGGAATGTGTAGCTCCTTAGCTTTTAACAACCTTTTCCTTTGTGCATACATTCCAGCTTCCTGAACAGTTATATCTGAGACGCTGTCTCTTAAACTTCTCTCTCAAATCTAAACCAATGGCTTCAAAATTAGCATTATCCCCTTGGCAGCTCTTTCCGTGTGACCACTTCATATCTGTTCTTCTCTGGTTAAGGGTTGGAATTTTTCACGTTGAGTGTGCTCAGACTATCATGTTCTCCCCAATTATCCCAAGTAAGCATTTATTACTTTTAAGTTACAAAGACTGAAAGTCTTGCAGCACAAAGTTTTTTATTAGAATCTTGTTTTCTAATGTTCAGATAGTTTCATTGGTTAACTACACAGAGCACCACTTGCTTCTGATTCTGAATTGCAACACCACAGGGCCAACATAAAAGATGCAATATTTTTAAACAGCATCTACTTTTGAGTATCAATAAAAGCATGTAACACAAGCTGTAGGATTTCAATCAATTGTAATTGGCCAGGCCTTGATTTCTCCATCTCTTGGTCATGAAACCCTCACTACCAAAATTTTCTTACTCATGTCCAAGTACACACTGTTCTCAGGCAGTCACACTGGCATTTACATTAGTAACAGAGCACACAGCCTGCTTAAGGGTGCAAACAGCCATTCTTGGAGGGCTTGCTTTTAAACCACTCCTACTGCATACTTTACTGTAGCCATGTGAAAATAAAACTCCTCCTCTTACTTACTGGAAGGCTTTCTTTTTTGACTAAAGTTAATTGTATCCTCTTCCCCATTTCACCATCAAAGAAGATGGGGCCTTTAGATGTTGTAGTTCAACTGGTTAATTAAAAAATAACTTCATACACTTGTAATTTATAGAAGAAATATTCATACAGAACTGAATAAAGCACAACTTACCTTTGTCCTAAGACAGGCACTCTGCTCCTATGACTCATGGTATCGCTCCAGTACATGCTGGGACATTTCAGAACAGCAGAGAGTGGGGCAGTGCCAAATGACTACTTCAGATGATTGAGAATGGAAGAGGTAACATTAAGAAGTTGAGATTCCTGATTTGTGTTTGGCACTCTCTCTACATACACCAAACAAGGTATTTTTCCTTAGCGTTTTATCATTTTCATTGGAAGTGTGTTTCCTACCCTACCAGTTACAAAATAAAAAGCAGAGGGTTTGTTTTTCATATAAAGATGTTGACTAGTCCAATTGAATTAGCCTTGCATGTATATAAAAGTTACCACTGAGGAAATAGTACAGGGATCTTCAAGTGTTACTCTCTTTCTGCGGGAGTTGTGCATAAATTACTCCTTAATGCATCCTGATATATGTAGTCATAATGAAATATTTGGAATATAAATATTAAATGTACATGGAAATACACTTAATATTTCTGTTCCTGTAGCAGACCCACCCTTGAAAACTGCTTTTAGAGTGAAGTATCATTCAAGAAACTTTTACCTTGTCAAAAAGGATTGTAGCAAATCACCCATCCAAATAAGGTAACAACATATCCACTTGTTTACAGGAAACCAATGAACCAGTGAAATTCAAAACCAATGATCTCTTGCTTAGGGAAAAATATCACCGATGACATGGAATTACTTTTGTGTCACTTAATGTGTCGATTATTAAAATCCAGTTACTAGACTGAAGCACTCCGCTAGCCAACAGGTTTTAACTGTAACAAATACGTATCAGTTGTGACACGTGTTTGTGTCTCTCAAATGTTATTACATGAAAAGGATCAGAGATGGACAGTACATTACTCTGTTGATCCAAAACACAAGTGAAAGTGCTACTTCTAGTCCTAATTGCATTAAAAAAAAAAAAACAAACCCAAAAACCAAAACCAAACAAAACAAAAAACAAACCCAAAACAAAACTAATAGCAGTTCCTCAGTGCATGAATATTTGAATATTTTTTCCTTGTGCAAGTACTGGTCATCTAAAAACCCAAACCTGTATTCTTCCTGATGGGTGTAAATAAAATCTACTTTAAAAAGTTCACAATGGGCTCTTCATGAATGCAAGTTTCCCACAAAACAGCATGCTGTTAAAAGTGTGCAACATGAAGGGAATGCCATCATGCTAGCTGAATGAGATTGGCAAAATATAGTCCTCTGTAAGGTAAGGCAGGGATTTTAATATGTAACGAAAGTCAAAACAAGTCCTTCTGCAGCACAAACTGTTGCAGCTGTCTGTCCAAGCACCCTTCCATTTCTATTCTCAGCATCCCGCAGAGTCCTCCAACTATGCCATGTATATAAAGGTGTTGATATCCGACTCATCTCTTCTGATATATTTGTGCTCTATAAGCCATTCGATTTGCTCTTTTATCATCTTCTTTTGTGGCAAGAACATGTTTTTCAATATTTCTACCAGTTCAGTCTGAAGCTGGGCATTAGTAATTTTCTTCCTCATCTTCATTATTTGGATGATAGCCTCCTGGTGAGGGACAAGAAGAAAAGAAAAATGATTTTTAAATGCCTGGGTGAAGTGACAAAATGAACACAGCATTAATAGGAGGCTCCTGGTAAGGCAAGACAGCAAGGAAATCTGTATTTTTTCCTTAGAAATCAGAAATTTGCTGCATTTTTTAGCCTATATAGAACTGCTTTTACAAAGCTGATAAAGAAAAAGAACTAAGCAATGCCAAGATGCAAGAGATATAAGACAATTCCAGTCAAATGAGCAGTTAAATCCTGTATCTAGAGTGTGAATTACTCACTAAAACCAAATGTTCACTCACTCCCTAAGCAGAAGTTGCAGTTTCCTAGGTGACTTGTGATACAGCTTGTGAACATCTCACTCATTTCCTAAGTACAACTAGGCATTAATCCTGCTGCTGCCAGAACGGTCACGTCATACGTTACATCAAGTGGTACAATGCACAATGTGCACGGCCAGCAATCCAACCTGACTGAAACCTGAAGGTAGAATGGGATTTTTGAGACTCCATTGTAGGTAATGATCCCTGATGCCAGAAAAAATTCAGGCTTTTCTAAAACTGTCTGCTCAAAAGATTTGACATGAGTAGCTGACTGAAGGACTATCAACCACAGAGCAGGAAGCTGCAGTTTGTACAGCTAAGGTGCCCTTTTCATCTTCTCTAAGGAGAAGTCACAGTGCTGTTACTACAGCGTGATTCCACCTCCAAGATTATTCTCTTCATACAGATCAAAGAGATATCAAGATCAACAATGCTGTTTATTCATGGTGGTGGCCAGTGTCAGTCAACTTTACCAATCTGCTGTTGTCACCCACCCCACACTGTTATGCCTTCACCACTTGCTTAATATCTGCTTTGTCCTCTCTGAAGATGATGACCTGGCACTTCACAACAGGAGGCTGATGCACAAGTGCACGAACACACACGCGAAATCACAAGGATCTGGAGTCACAGAACAGAAGTGACTTCCAATGGGATTCAAAGGCACCCATTTCATACATCAACATCCAACTGTGGACAACATATAATGAGAATACAACAAACTACAGTAATGATAATGCAACAAAAGAAAGGGGAATTTTGTACTCCTCTGGCAGTTACTTGCCTGGGTTCGCAATATTCTTAGCTGGACTATTCCTTCATTCTCCTCTTCCCGCATTCTCTCTGTAGTCAGTTGCAATCGACCAATCAAATTTATCTTGCCCCTTTTCTGAACTTTAGCGTTTTTTCTGAAAAAAGTTGTATTGCACAAAAGTGAGCAAAAAAAAAAAAAAACCCCAAAACCCCAAACACTTTCAATTACAGAATTCCTGTTAAATTACAACAGCAACAAGTACCATGACAGATCAGAGCCTTATAGGTTATTAGCATTACAGCAGTGAGAGACCTGTCTGGCAGATCAAAACTCAATGCCAATGTCTTCACGCAATGAAACCTAAATAATGTTAGCATTACAAGTAAATCCAGTGGCTGAAACAATAGAATTTCAGAAAAATGTATTTCAATTTAGTTATATAAATGTAGGGTTCTTTAGAGGAAGGTTTAACAACAAAGTTCAGGAAATTTGACTAGTTAGTATTCCATCAAAGAACTGTCTGGGACAAAACCAGCTATTGCAACAAAGCAAGCTGAAGGCATTTTTCAGTGGTCACTCACAAACTTTCTCTACAGCCTGTGTATTCTGTCACGTCCTCTCATCATTCCCCAAGTTCAGAATCCTGATGACAGGAATAAGCATTATGGGCCTGGGCAACAAACTAAGCCCCAGGAAAGCAGATTTGTCACTTATCTCTTTCTCCACAGATCCAGATGTCCAGCTGCTGCTTAGAATGAGGCACAGAATCTGAGGTTCCTAGCAAGGAGCCAGTTCTCATCATAGTCATTGACAGCAGAGGCAGGCAGAACCAAGTAAATCACTCTGAACACAGTACGTACCACTTAGACATTCTTTGTGTTATCTTGTGCTTGAAGGATTTCAAAGCACCAGTAAAAGAGCACTGCAACTCGCACAGAAATAAACACTCCTCTCTGGTGAGAGCCACACCAATAATCCTGACTCTTCACAGCACATCGTATTATTAAGCAGTTGCACTTCCTTTTTTTTAACTTATCACCTCTGTTTCTGAAACTCTGTGTGTGCGTAATAATCAATACAGGACTAGTGCTCTGATTACAAGCTGTCTTCCATGAAATTTTATGGACTTATTGCTAACTGGAACATAGCAAAGCCCCCAATTTTGCACCTTGTCCCTAAGTGTGTAAGAAATTTAATTTCACAGAAATCAGAATTATAAAAACATTTGTTTGAAAGAGCTGCTGCAGGTCATCTAGTCCAATCACCTACTTGAAGCATAACTTACCAAAATAAGTGAGGGCAGGGCAGCAAAGCATGTGTCTAGGTTAATTTTGAAAACTTTCAAGAGCAAAGGTCAAGTTAAAGTGAATTCCTTTAGTTACAAAACAGTACATTGCTATTTTACTTTTCAAACATCATCTTACATTAAACTGAACTCCTGGTTCACCGAGAAGAGGGTTCCTTCTGTAAAGTCTTTGGGTGAATTGACTTGAGGTTCATATAATAAAACCTGACGTTTCAGCTTTGGAAATGCTACAAGAGACTACAGAGAAAAGGGGAGGGGAGAGAGAATGAAAATAAAACACCAGACTTTCTAAATGGAAACAACTACTTTCTAAAACCATAATTCACTGCTGTGCTGACTGTAGTTAGGGAACCACATAGCCTTATTTGGAACTAGTAAAATCAGAGAGGTAACACAGTTTACCAAACCTTCTGAAATGGATTAGCGTAAGCAAAATCACACAAAACTGTAGTAAAATACACAAATTCACAGCTACAGAAGTGGTGTTAAGTCTGACTTACATGATTTCTCTCTTTATTCATGAGCTAAATAATTAGAAGTCTGCTAAAGCAAACACTGAAGTTATTTTTAAGCAACATGTATTTACCAAGTGTCACTAATTTCCTAGAATTAGACCAGGCCCACTTGACAAACACAATCATAACTCTGTGCTTTAGGCAGCATATGGTAAAAAAATTCTTGCAGTTTCCAAAAGCTTGTGAAGTAACACTGGGTAGAGAGAAAGTGTTAATGTAAAGGCTGTGCGTGCTCGGCAGCAGTGCAAGGAGCCAGCACTACAACTGATTAATTACCAAGAAAGGCGTTCACATTTCAGTTTCAAAGTGTTATCAGAAAGTGCTTTAAAAATACTAATCCAGTATTTCAGAGCACAAAAATCTAGAAGCAATTTGTTTCAAGAGAAAGGGATATACCCATAAAGTCCTCCTAAGTTCTGCATCAGGGAGTTCAGTTGCCAGTTTAAGATTTTCAAAGCTGATCTTCTCTCTGGGTCTTTGGTTCCATGCAAACAGCACAGCCAGCTGAAATGTTGTTACCTCCAAGTCATACTGGCCAACCTCATTCTTAAACGTTATCTAGAAAGAAGATGAAAATTTTACTTACAAGCCCGTCTGGATCACAAGCTTTCTTAGTGTTATAAACACACAGAGAGTGCAGTCATTAAGACTGATACAATGAAAACTACACACTTACAATTCCATTGGACATGAGGTGGTGCCAGTGGAGTTTTCTACCACTGTGATTCTTTTTATAAAATTCTTCGACCTCTGGGATGAGATCTTCTAACTCCGTGGGCAGCGAGACAAACACTTTTTCAGAACTTCGGGACCAGGCGCCAGCATTTAAAATTTTAATATTCACAGAGTCAGCTGTAAGATGATATTGGATTAAATGAATCTCCAGGTATAACAGAGAGATAAACCAAAATATTTTGGGTTTTTTTCCTACTCTCAACACAATTACAAAGGACTGAATTTTCAGGAAGTTGCAGAGTGTCTACCTACTTAAACATTAAGGCACTCTATGCACCACTGGCTTTCTGCCAGCAGCACTCATTGAAACCTGCTTTTTTGGCTTGCTGCTGCAGAGCTCCTTAAACTCTGGTGCAGCTTTACAGCTGATGCTTATAAGCACTACTCAAGGGTTTTCAGCATGGCAGGTCCAACACTTGATGTTCCTCAGCCTCTCATCAGTGAAACAATCTCAGAATGTGATTTAAGCTCTTCATAGCATGCACCCAGCTCTCCTGCTGCCAGATAAAGGAGGAGCACAGCATGAAGCACTCAAAGCATGATGAGGGCATAAAAGGAGGTAGTTCAGGCATTCACCTGGCTGATGCCAATTCAAACCCCTGCTTGCAATTTGTCTACCAGAGAAGGGAATCGGTATCTGCAAGATTGCTCACAAGCAAAACCCAAAACAACTCACAGAATGATACAGCTCTAGTATCAACTGCAGGAGAAAGCAGAGTCTACAGACACACCCAATCTAGGGGCAACAATCCCATGGAGACCGCGTTCAACCTGTAGTTGACGTAATTTTTAACTTAAGATTTAACAGAGCTATTTTTCACTAAGAGAAATAAAAAGTAGTGAATAGTTTGAAAACAATACCTGGTAAAGCAAGTTTATTATTTTTGTGCATTTCTTTGAAGGCCTGGTTCAAGTCTTCAGAGACTTTGATATCCTGGAACATTCTAGCCAGCTTGTTTACATAGTCTGCTGGCATTCCCACTTCCTATATAAACAAACAGAACAGAGNCCAGCGAAAGGCTACCTGACAGTGCCTTAAGAGCAACTGTGCAAATACTATCACAGGCATCAACAATGGATGTTTTATAATATCACACCTTCAATTTCTTCATTTGTCAAACATCAAGAAATTCTCTTAAATCAAAAAGGACATTGACACTGGTATGTAAAAATCTTCTGTATTTTCTAGACAAATATTAGTTATTGTAATAAATTACAGTCTCATACAGGCATTAATTTGTATACCAATTTTGTGGACTGACACAGGAGACATGAAACACTGAAGGATTTACAATATTTAAACACACAATAACATAATAAACTCTTTTCTCTACTATTACACCTTGCATAACTGCTTTTGAAGATCAAGGCCTCAACCCACATAAGGAAATAAAACTAACAAATCCATTCTTCAGAATAACTGAAAAATAGAAAGCAAAAACATACCACTTCTTTAAGCTTTGCTTCAATTTCTTCAGAGGTTAGTTTTTTGCTTAGTGGTGTTTTTCTTAGCAACATGTCACAGTAATTAGCAAGAAGCTCAGGGCATTTGGATTCAGGCTGTGTTTTCAATCCAACACTAGATAAAAGAAGAACAGTATTTCTTGAAACCATACAGAATCCTGCTATTCTGGAGTAGTCACATTGTTAACAAGACAGACCACTCTCTCCTGATCCCCTTGGCAAGGATCCTGGCAGTGAATTTATATCCTTGTCAAACTAATGAAAACTTAGGGGTAACACCCTTTCTTCTTGAAAGAATAAATACTGCCAAACACTTTCAGACAGCTTCTACAGCTTATTTGAACTAATTACAATTTTAGAACTGTAACAGTGAAGTACATAGGTGAAACTATTTCGTTAGAAACAACAAAATATTGCATGGAAAGAAGTATTCCAGTAAAGAATTAACAAATGCTACAGTAAAATGTTTCACCTATCTCCTCAGTAGGCTGTAATGAGGTCTCAAGAGCATCCTCCTGCACCACACTTTACAGACTGCAAAACTCAACACATCTAACACAAAGTAACAGGATAAAATTATTTCATCACAGCTATAAAGGATGGACTAACAGCTAAGAGATTAAATGCAGATTATAGTTGAACAAGATGCTACAGCAGACAGACTGTAGTTCTTCAAAATGCATCAAGCACAGGTATTGTTCCAAACCTGTGTCTAGACTGGTGAATAAAACCAAACAGCAAGGACCTATCCCTATCCCTAAGGTCAGATGGCACCAACCTGACTGCTACTCAAGGGCCCACAGCAAGCTCAGGAATCCATTTTTCTTGCTCATTATTTCACCCTCTCATCGATTAGTATAGACAGAGCTAACACTTTTCACACAACTCGTCCTTTTTTTAATTCATAAGGCACCTTGCAGGGCTAATGTCTTCTGCCCTCCTAAAGACCATTTGAAGTACAAGGAGATCAGAAGTATTTTGGATATAACAGAAGTTTCATTTTGCTCAAACCAGGCTGCATATCTAGACAACTTCAATGTGCTTGGAAAGATGAATGCTGAACAGAAGACAATGACAATCACAGTGGTTTCTAAGAAACCACTTGGCCGGATTCACTTTAGAAGTGAAAGTTTGAATGAGGTATCAATTGGGATCGTCCCAGAGGAAAGGACACTATTAGAAGACACCTAAGAAATTCCTCCACCTTACCTACATCTGTGCAAAGTACAGAAAACAGGGATTCAGTCTTTTGTGACTGCATTCATCCAGTAAATACAAGGAGAAAGACTAATCCCTATTCAGGCTTGCCCTTATCCGAAACCAAATCCAGAATACAAACCAAGACACTGGACAGATATTTATAACCATCCACTCCTAACTAGAAGCGATTGGAAATGGAAGCTGGCAGCCCAGCTACAAAAGCTTTGTTTCCATAGTAAATCAGATGACAAACTATATATAAGCAATCCCAAGCACCTAAATATATACAAATTCCTACTTGAGTGGCACATCACACGGTAAATGTTAACAATCAATTAACTGACTGCTACCTTCTCTTGGCTGAGTTAGCAGAGCAGGCACTGTAAGCATGGTTCTTCTTCTGGAGTCACGCAGGTCTCCCTAATCTACTCGAAGTTGTTTAAACTAACCTGGTTAATCCTGCACTGAAACAAAAATGCAACAGCTGGACAGGTCACACTCACAACTGGCACAAGAGGAGGTGGAAAACAGCTTGTGGATGGTTACGCCTTAATCAGCCACAGTTATTCCCATGAAGATTATTGCCTCATTTTTCCCCAGGACCTTTGCTGAAGTTGCAGCAGAGTTATACAGCTGAGGTTTTTGGAATTAATAATCTAGGAAGCCATTAGGAACTTCAGCTAACAAACTGACTCATAATATAAAAGAACAGATCACCAAATACTACAAACAAATTCAAGTTTGAACCAGGCTGCTATTCACTGATCTGTTTCCACACGAAGAGTCTTACCAGAGGTCAATAAGCAATCTGAAATTCCATAATGCAAATAACACAAACCCCTTTTAAACACAGCATTACTTTTTGAAGAGACATTTTAAAAACCTTGATTCACATAAAGTTTACATGGCTTACCCTTTTTGCTTCAATGGCAATTCAAGTTTAAATATTGTAGCATCATTCACAACTGCTTTGTATGCCTGAAAAATAATTAGATTATTGGTGCTTCACTCCCATTTCTCTCCGATACGAATTGCAAAGATTTTCTCTTTTTACATTATTGTAACACGGAGTTAATTCAAAATTTTTTAGTAGTCCAAAGCTTGCAGATTCTATTTTCAATTTGAGAGTTCAAATTCTATGACTAAATTTTGCAATGAACTGATGCTTTCCTCTTTTCCACTACCATAGTAGTTTCCTTTAAGCAACAACTTAGGAAGGGATTACATGGACCAGTTTGCACGTCTGAAGTCATGAGACAAATACAAAATGAACTCCAGACACAAATTATTGCTGAATCAGACATTAAGGTTCTCAGCACAAAGGTCATCTTCTAATGTACACACTCTACAACATCACAAAGCTGAATATATGCAACTTTATGCGGCACTACAACAGAAATTAAAAGCTCCTCAGCTGATAGTAAGTTTCTTCAATACTTTAGTCTGCATATTTAATAGAGTAATAGCAGCTTCTAAATTTAACAGTGAATGCGCACAAGGGTTTTGGAGACATCATAACACAAATTGGAACAATTCTTATAGTGAACAAAAGACCAGCAGAAACACATACCTTATCTCTGGCAGTAAGAAATCTTGGATCATCTTGAAAAGCTTCTTTAACCAACTTGCTAAACCGATTAAATAGCGTGAGCAATTGCTCTACATACTTCTCAGAATCCTGAAGAGGCAAAAATCAAATAAAAAAGCAAGGCTCCACAGAATTCAATGTGAGCATACACCTAATTCCTAATCTGCAAAAATGCTGTACCCTAAAAAGCCTGCATACTGTGAATGTACATTTTATCTTTAGCCTCTGGACTGAAGAGCTCCATTGCATGTAGGCCTAAACACAGACTGTCAGGACAGTATTTCCTATATATATATATATAACCCCTGTAACTTTTAAGTACTATACAGTAACATTCTATTTTAAATGACGTTTTCAAGGATCAATAAAAAACACATGCCACATCCTAACTGCTGCAGACACCTAGGCCTCCTAGACCCAGAGAAAAAAAGATGATAAAAAGCTGAAAAAATACAATGGGGAAAAAACCCCTTATAATTTCCACACTGAACAATCACTCTTAGATTGAAAGTAAATTTCAAATTTCATCAGGAAGTTATAATTCTGGAAAAATTGATGAGGCTTTTTAAATTAAGATTCTAGCATAATTGTATTGTATAAGCATCCCACGCACTTAATTTATAACCTTTACTGCAAATTATAATATTTTTTTAAAGCCACAACTGAAAACATAAAGAATAAAAAGTTATCCTAAAGACACTTAAAACTTTCAGTTGATCAAAATTTGATCTCTAAACATAAAATCTTAAAAATTATTTCCATTCATGCATTTGTCCCACAAATAGAGAACATTTAACTACTGCAAAGTTGTTTTCCTGTTGTTATTTTAGTAAAATCCAATACACTTACAGTAGTAATAGTTTCAGCAGCTGCTACCATGTCTGCAAGTCCAGCACTAACAATATGTTCTTCCAAATCTTTTAGCATAGGCTCTATGCCATTCGGAACTTTATCCATCAGTGAAAACATTAAATGCAACTCTGAAAGATACAAATACTGATGAAGCCACCAGTCAAAGACCTGTATAAAACCCAAATATACTGCATTTCTCCTAGGCATGTCTCAAGTGGAACATTAAATATGTGAAGAACAGATAATCCAATTCATCTCTTAAAAAGAAAGACGTTCTTGAGTACTGTTCTAATTCTGGTCTTACAAGAAGATTCTTTTGAAGGCAAAAAAATATATTTATTGCAATGTAATCCTTGCTTATGCATATAGTATCTTACATAGTATGCTAATGCATATAGTATCACAGGCTTGAGTAAAATCCCCCTAAAACCAATGCCAATTTGGATTAAGTTCAGGTTCTAACTGCCTTCAAATCCCTGGTAAGAATGTCTCTCAGTTGGAAGCCTACAGGAATTTATGCAGGAAACTCTATGGATTCAAGACATTTTTAAATTTTAAATTAAAGCCAAACACACCTTTGTTTCAACACCACTTACAATGCTTTGTTTTATAAAAGCTTGCAAAGTTCTGAAGTAACCAAAACTGACTAATGCAAACAGTGAGCTCTTCTTCCCGAAGAGTTTTAGTTTTTCAGAAAGTTACCAGTACAGAAACTTCAAAAAGTGATGTGCTTTATTTATCTACTTTTTGTGAAGATATTTCAATACTGCTTAAAAAAAAAATACTGAAACATCAATAATCATCTTGACAAAGCTGTCCACAAAGAACACTGGGATTAAGGTCACCAGATTGTTAAAAAGAGACCACAGAGATTTGAACTCAGCATGGCAAAGGACTTTGCTTCATGAAGTAGAATGAATGGACTCTGATTCTTTATTGATAGAAAAAAATTAATAGATTTACTTAGTTCCTCAAGGTTATGACTACTGTGAAAGAGGAAAAGTCAGAGGCCCTGCCTTTGCTTTCTCCTCTGCATTACTTTTGTCAGCAGCAAACATCAAGTTCCCATCACCACTGAGGATGAAATATGCTACCATCATCTGTACTGCAACAGCTGCTGCAGAAGCAAAGAGAAAAGCACAGAGAAGAAAAAAAATCCTTTTAGAACATAAGAATGCAAATTAGAGAATGGAAACTACAAGCAACGTTGAATAAGAACTTGCAATGGTAGTACAGACAACTTGCAATGGGCTGTATGACAGCATTTCAGGAACTAGAAAACAAAAATGTAGTTGGGAGATATTCTCAGTGCAATTTAGATCTGCTGTAACAAATGGCAGCACTGTTTTACATACAAAAAGCCCAAAAAGCTCAACTTTCACTGGATCTTTTAATTTAGGCTTTTAAAAAGAGTAAGAGGGAAGAAAAGAGGGCAGAAAAAGAGAAACAGAAAGATACATTAAAGGGCTCTACATCTGTTTCTGTACAGTAGTGATGCCATAAATAGTTTTTTTTAAAAAATATCAATGGTTTCTCTTAAGAATCAGTAGCAAAGGAAGACTCCAGGTGCATCCCTAAGACTGCAGGACCAAAAAGGCCATAAATTCTTCAAAGACAGATTTCAAAGTAACAAAACCAAAAGAAGTATTTTACAGGAATTTCTCTCAGAATACATTATGACACTGAAGAGTAAAGAAATCCATGCTGGAGTTGTTGGAGCACTTGGAAGTCTGCTTTCACTCTGTATTCGTGAAAGTCAAGCATACTTTTTATTTCTGTTGCACTTCAAGAATAAAATTTAGGCCTCCCTTCCCCAAAACTATAAGCAAACAAAACCACAGAAAGTCAGTTGTGAAGTGTTTGCAACTTATGACATTTTTGACAGATTTTTAGTTGGAAAACATGTAAATATTACTTAATATAACAAGAGTGTGCCCAGCTTACAGCCAAAACTCCCCACCAAAACAGCCCTTTTTTTGTCAGTGCTGTTTAATAAAGAAAGCACCACTGAATTCCCTGGGGCAGATAGTATCAGAAAGTCAGATGCAAAAGCAAAGCACAGCAGAGGACACTATCAGATGTATACATTACTATGTACAGCTCCAGTCTCTAATTACATTTCAGTCATCTGCACCCGCACCCTTCATTGAAGCATTTGAAACTGTTCTGACGACCAAACGGAAGTGCTCTGCAACCAGGCGCCACAACAGGACAGGCACAGCCACAAGAGAGGGCTGTGTGAATATTTCAACAGCTTTCTAAAGAAAAGGCCTTTGGCAGATGAACCCTTCTGAAGCTCTGCATTTACATAAGCCTCCTGCATTCTCCCAAAGGCTGTAACATATACTCATAAGAAGTTTCATTGCTTTCTACATTTAGCTCTGGACTATCGCCCGAAATGATGCTGCTAGATGAAGAGATCAGTATGACATAGTTTTGAGGTCAAATATTTTCTTAAATGCTGGCTTCAGAAGTGAGTATTTTCTATAATATTCTAAGTCATAAAACAGTTCTCTCATTTCCATAGAAATTAAAACCTCCGAAGACATCAGTAAATATTCCCTGGCTGCAGGATACCAAGACTTCAAAGAAAAATTAACCTGTGATTTCAGGTTGGTTTTCTTTTTCATTTTTCCTACCTGAATTACAACATTTTAACAACATATTTAGTTTATCATACAGGACCAACTTACGAAGACTTCTGAATCACACTAAACTTCTAAACTTATGGCAGCAGAGTTTAAAAAACTTCTGAAAACTTTCAAAAGGCAGAGCTAACTTTCAATACTCACACTGATACATCACCTATAAAACCCCATGAACAGCTTGCAGAGGCTTTGTTCATTTGACCTACAAGTCTGGCATCAATAATCAGAGTAAGAAAAATTTCTCCCTACCTCGCAGAAAAAAATCTTTTATAAAGATATGTTTCACTTTTTTCCCATGTGTAAAGAGACAGTGGGGTGAAACAAAGAGGAAATGTTTGTATCTGGAGTACTCAAAGAGAAAGTAAAGACATATGGAGCATTTACCAGAGCTGATCAAAGCTGGTCAACATGATGCAAGTAAGTGTAGGAAAAAATGAAAGAAAACAGAGCACAAAATATTTTCTTTCAAGCAAGATTAGAGCTATCCACTCATTCAAATAAGAGTATTGTGTATATAGATTTCAAAAGTGATAGAAAAAAATGAATCAATTATGCTAATTTTTGTGGGATTGTTCAGGTGCAATATTTTTATATGAAACACTACCACCATTTATTAAAACCAGTAATTTGATATATCTACACACAAATCTATTTTTATGCAGTTCATGCAAGGTTCACCCTGCACTGCTCTTGAAGCTCCACTTACTTTCTGTTTCATTTCGTTTGATCATGCCTTGGCATTCAGCTAAAATAGTCTCTTTAAAAGATGTCACCAGGGCATTGACGCAGCACTCCATGAGCTGAAATACATTAAACACAGGATTAGCTCAAGCAGCCATCTGAATGCCCAAGTCTGATGTGTCCCAAGTTTGCCACGACACAAAAACTTAACCTGTTCTCAATAATTAGCTCTGTAAAATAATTAACTCATTCACTGATTCATGGAAGTATGTGCAGTTTGAATAGAATCTATGCAGAAACCACATTTCTTCAAAATGTTTTGGTTAGTAAGTGTGGCAAAGTCTCCGCCAAACCATTAATGAGCTTAGTATTTCTGTCGACTCTTCTCTCAAGGGAGCCACCACTTTTGGAACAGTAACTACCCTACTTCATTTCCAAGTATACATCCAAGAGCTAAGAATAGTTCTCATTCCAGCATACCCTATTTGGACTAGGCTGGATGGCTTGAACAAGGCATTAGATCTAGAACAGAAACTGCCTGTACACGTCAGGCCATCTCGCCTTTGTCAGCCTCTTTATACAGGCTACAATTTCTACCTGTGCAAAATGAATGACTCACAGCTTAACAAAAGGTGTAAAGCACATTTTGATCCACTTCAAAAACATGATCAGATTTAAAAGGTATTTATTTAAAAGAACCTGTTTCCTGAACTAATTTCAACACAGACAATTATGACATATTCATTGCAGTAAAATCTCCCTCTAGAATCTGAACTGTGTGAAAAATTGCTGAAGAAGGGGAAGGAAAAGAAGAAAACCCATCTTTTATATTAAACGGCCATATTTCAGCCAAAGAGGAAATATATTACAGCTTTAATTAAATTTCTATTGCTCCTTTTGATTGCAAGGAACAACAACTCTTTCAGGTGTTCTAAATAAGCACTGAGAAATCCTTTGCCAAACAGATTTGACAGTTTATTTTCAAACATAATTCTCATCCACTGTTAACCAGAGGAAAAAATCCACCGCACCTAACTGAAAATGAAAGAACAAAAACCAATCTGAATAAAAACCTGCCCTTCAGATTTAACTTTTGATCTACATATACTATTAAAACACTTGCAGAAATTGTAGATTACCAGATTGAAAAGTAGTACATGTTCTTGCAACAAATAATTTATGATTAAAAAACATAAAATAAACAGTTTCAATTTACTGCTATCAAATAACACTGTAACACAAAACTAAAAACTACAATATAACACCATATAACTATGAAATACATGATTTTTTATACACATTATACTCACTGCTTCTACAGAGTTACATTCACGTCTTGTTTCTAAGTATCGTAGTGCTCTTTTCTCTTCTTCTTTTAGTTTAGCATCTGCCTGTGCAAAAGTAGAACAGCAATCATTTTAAGTACTAACACATTCAGTACAAAGCTACAACAGAATGTTTACTTACATATTTCATATAATTCTGTACACCGTTTTGTTGTAAATAAGAAGGAGCCTGTGTTCTATAAAATCTCTCTGTTGAATCCAAATACGCCTTTTCAAAGTTATCCCGATATATCTGAAGTTTATCTTCAGGATTAGAACAAAGGTTAACTGCAAAGAGAAAGTCCAAACTTACTCTCAAGTCTTCGAAATTTATGTGGCTAATAATAAGCAAATTTCAATGAGAGAGTGAGACTCGTATTAAAAGGTTGCATTGAACAATTTGAAATATCTGAGAAATGGACTCCCATCACAAAGGTAACCAAATTTGGCCAATCTTTGCTCCCAGAAACATTCAGATCAACTATGGAAAATTGGAAAAAAATTTCATACGTAGCTCCAGCACTTCAGACATTCAAACTTGGTAACCATAAATACACATACAACTGCAAAACTGTAAGGAAGGAATAAAAAAGCGCAGAATAGTGCCTAATAAAGTGGAAAGTTCTCCACATGACTGAGCAAAAAGCTTCTCTTAGACATTCCATTGTTCCTGGAATTGCAATGTCTTTTAGACTTTTTCCCGTTTTACAAGAATGGAGACAGTAGCTTATTGCAGTGCTTTGCACTATTTGGAAAAGAGTTTCCACTTTCTTCTCAACTGTTACAGAGAAATGAATAGTCATTAAATAGAATATGCTTTAAAAAAAAGTTAGAACTTGACTTCTATAAAAAGCCATCTTAGAGAGTATTAGCCACAAGTTCAGTTCAACAGGCTGGAAAGCTTTCAAAAGGAGCAGGCAATGGTGAAATATCACAGAAGTTTCAGATACACAGATCTGTTCTGCAACAAAGACTGAAAGTAGCCTGTTTAGCATTTCTTCTTCAAACTGTCTAAAGAATCAGAAACAGTATGTAAAGGAGTAAAGACTAAGTTATATGTGCACCTCAAAAGGTCAGAGACCACTCTTCTCTTTGAAAACATTGATTTTGCAGTAACTGATACACAGGTAAATCACTTAAAAGCTAAAGCTTATAAACAAAATTCAATTGGTATCATGTATCAACAAGCAAAACAAAAAAATCAATACAAAATGCTGAGATTATTCCAACCCCACCACCACAACCACCAACTTTGTATGAAGAAAATTAATTTACTTAAGCGAGGAGGCAACAGATCAGTGTGTGCAAGACATACCATACGATTCTCGAACTCCAATTACGAGCTGGGAGTCGAAAGCTTCTCCTAGTCTTTCAGCATGAACTAGCTTCATTGCACTGTCCTGAAGTCTATTTTTTATATTTGAAAATATGGATTCGTTCCAGGTATCTAGCATAAGCTGCATACCAGGAAGAAAAAAAAAAATCCTCTCAGAAAGGTACACGCAGACATAAGCTTGTGCAAAAAAATACAAGACATCAGAAACAGAAGTCGAGCAATTTATAATGTAATTTTCAGATCATAAACAGCAGTTCAGCTATGTCAGAACTTGATCTTGCTCTGAACTTGTTATAGAAGTCATATTCAGCTCACATTCTAAATTTACTCTATGTAACTGGACAGCTAAGGGAATCAGTCTTGAATTAATGTATACACTCCATATTATTTCTACAGTTCTTGATAATCAGTCAAGTAACCTTTCCAGCAATATCATGTGTCAGGAGTTGCAATATCAGGGGTACTTTTGAGGCAAACGCCCAAATATAATTCACCATTTGGCAGGCACAGTCTTAGACAAAACTAAAAACTCAACTAACACCACAGTTACATAAAGAAAAAGACTGATGGTTTTATACTGCATTTATCCAACAAGGAAGTTCAGTATGCAAGTAATGCATCTGCTGTTTATAAAAAACTCCACATCTCATCTAAGCACTGCAAACCTCTAAGATGAGTTATGGAGGCTCTTATCAAAATCCTCATCACTCAATGTGCCCCTTTATACTCCATTGTGTGATTTATTATTTTTGGTGATTGTTACTAATGCCATTGCATCACATTCCAGAATTGGTGCAGCTTTACCTTGAGCTACAGAAGGCCCTCAGTGCTGTTACTGAGGCCAGCTGTGCAGCAAAGCTCTCTGGCAGCACAGCTCACTCACCTTTCGAACAATGCTGTCCTCCACGTTGGACTTCTTGTTGCTGCCCTGCTTGCCCATCAGAGTGATCTCCAGCTGGCAGAAGGGCTTGGGCAGGATGTCGCACTGGGTGAAGAACTTGCGCCACTCCACGATGTAGGCTTTGAGTAGAGCTGTGTCATCCTGGTGACTCAGCACTCTCTGCACGTGGGGCGGGCAGAGGAGGGAATTTATGAATCAGTTTATGCACAAAATATGGGCTTTGTTTATGTTGAAAATAACTCCCCATACACAACTCAAATACACAGATATATCAGACCAAGAAAGTCTACATAGTGAAGTGCCATTTGGTTTCTTGAAGTGGCTATTAACCCATGTCATATGGCTCATTTCTAAAGGGCAAAGAAAGACAGCAGCAAAAAAAGTACTCAGTAAATTCAAATTTTCTAAATTAACCTCTTTTCCTCCTTTTAAGTCATGTGCAAGAATTAAAATCTTTGGTCTGAAGGCATGCGCTGGTACAACCATATAAAAAAATTTAAATTAACATAAACTTGTGAAGACTTGTTATATTCTATACAGTGACAAGTTTTGATTCAATGGCATCTACTAGCCTTTCATTAGACCCAGACAGATAGTTAACATGTATATTTTATTAAAGCCTGAAAACCTAGCTACACTGTACACTGACATGCTATCATAATGCCAAAAAAACCCCTGTCTATCAAATAACAGCCAACACAAACCACATCAAAAGGTCTCAGCTCAGCATAGCATTTATGCATGTAAGCAGGTAGGCTGTGGAACTTAAAAATCAACATTTATATGCCTGGTTATACAAAGGCTTCTATAAAAAACTATCTTCCCTGAAGTAAAGCCTTAGTGGTGTAAATCACTTCACTAAAAGGAAAAAAATTGAACAGAATCTTTCTAAACCTTTGGGATGCTTTAGATTTTTTTTTTTAATTTCACAACTCCCTCCTTTAAATAGCAAAAGCTGTTTTCTGTAGTATGTGTTACCAACACAAGAACTTCCTTTGAGTCTATTGACAGTGTCCCTTGTTTGGAGGAAAGCCCATAAAACTGGACAGCTGAGCTTGCTGAGTCGATAGCACAGATATTTGTAGTACACTGTCCATATGGCTTATTTTAAAGCCATCCGTGAACATGTCAAAATAGCACTGAGGCTATACAAACTTTTATTTTTTTCAGACAGTAATTTCTTATGGAAAATTCTGCCTTTAGAAGTTTTCAAGTGGAAGAAAATTCTGTAAGTACTGTTGGATAAACAAAAATAATGCTGTGTTTTGTTTGTGGGTTTTTTTTTAATATAACACACAATCATTCCCCATCCCAGCTTCAAGCACTGTGAGAAAACAATGAGCCAGGCAAATGCTCAAGGCTCTTTTTTTTTGTCAACAGAAGTTTGCAGGGTAATTATGATCTCCAGAACATCACAAAATTTCAAACAAAAAAGCAATGCATTTAGATCCAACATAAGTCACAGAGTTATTTGGCTATTTTTCTAACAATGTGAATAGAAGTTATGAAACATTAAGAACTTACTGCTTGTGCCTGTTTAATAAAATCAAGGATGTCTTCCTTCAGAGCTTGATGGATTTTTGCTGGACCTTTATCATCCCACAAGCAAACTGCATGTACATCTCTAGAAAACAATTTATCCACCTTTTAGGAACAGCCACTCAAAATTTAATGCTGTAATGTATGAAGCCTTAACAGTCATCATTTCAGCATGTCTAAGAAATTAATACACTTTCTATCTGCCATTGTTAAATGACACACAATTAGATCCCAGTGACACACAGGAGAAAAGCATGTTTGGGGAAGAGACTGAAGCTCTAAGAAAAGTCCTGGGAGCAAGTAACTGCAACCTATATAGGAGAAGGCCATGGTCAAGAAGATGTGTAAGACAATTCTGGTTTCAGTACTTATTCAATAATCCTTACTGAGTTAAGGACAATTTTTAAAGCTTTTCTTCGACAAAATCAGACATCACTTGCCAGTAACAGCATTACTACTCAGCCCATGCTATTCTAAAATGCTATCATGAACATGCAGCCTTCCCTGACAGTTTCACAATCCTACAACACCCAACGAAGGCAACAGACCTTCCTTGAGAGAAATTCGAACCATGAGGGATCAGGTAATTTAAAAGACGACTCAATTAGTTTAATAAGATCACTCTAAACATCCCACAGCAGTGGTAGTAGCATTTTCAAGTGAAACACTACTGGAATAGCGCACTGCAAAGCAAAATTCTTTGTGTTTTAATCAACATTCAAATGAAATTTTTCCTACCTGACAGCCCAGCAAGTCTGTCTTAACTCCTATTCTTTCCATACTGAAGACTAAATAAAGCAAGTTACACTCCTTACTCCACATCATATATAACATGGCTTAGCAAGCCTTTTTTTGACTCATTACCATCCTCTGGTTCTTCTTCCACCTCTCAGTAACAAGGCCACATCTCTGCAGAAAAGCACCCCTATAATCAATACACTTATCCTACTTAATCAATGCACTTACTTCAATACAAAAGCAGTTTTTTAGTTTAACCAAAAAGACAGAACTTGCAAGTTGCTTTGACACAGATTAAAGGTGCTGGCCCAAGGTTTACAGAGGTCTAACCTAACTGGTGAGACTTATACAACCTTCACAGGCAGAAAAGGTGTTACTGTATTTAGAATGCCATTGTTTCCTGACAGCAGAGGAAAAAAAGCAGTACCAGATAATTATACTCAAAGGGCGTGTAGAAGACACCTACAGATTTTGCATTTTTATTAAGAAGCTTAACAAAGAACACTGTCCAAAAATATAAACCTAGGGAAGTGGGATCTTTTCCCTAAATAGCTTTAATTTAGCCATGAAGTTACTTAAGTTCTATTTGATAACTCAGCTAGAAAGAAAAAACAATTAAAGTTTCAATTCCAATGCAGAATTATTGAACTAGTTATTAAAAATTAAAGCAATGAATCAGGACTGAATTTGTACCTTAACTATACCACGTCTCTGGCAACTACTAAACCAGAGAGATTATAAGATATTAAAACCCATCACATGTTAGATTACCTTTCCTCTCGGCTGGCAGAAAAGTGTGACAGGTGCATTAAACTAGGGGTAAAAAGACTGTCCTCATCAAAAAGAGCAATAAAGACAGTGCAACAAGACTAAATTTGAAAAAAAAACCTACTGTTGCGACAGATTTTAAAAAGTGAAAGAAGAGTCTGCAGATTTAAATTATAACTATATTTAAGGGCAAATAACTCCATTGAGACAAAGATAATTTTAGATATACTTCTGATATTTCTTTTGTAACTCACTTCCATATCATGTTTGCAAAAATCACACAACGTATGCCACAAAAAAATAATTACCTAAACTTCTGGAAAAGCAACTTCTCACTTTTTGGAAGGAAGAAAATGGCAGGGTTTATAGAAAGCACATTAATCCCAACATTGTCTGAAAACTCTTAGATTTCATTCTTAGGGTAAAAAAGTATTCAAATTATACCAGTTAAACTGCACCATCCTGTTACTTCAGTTATTTTAGAAGAAAGCCATTCAAATCAGAATAATGTAACATTCAACAAACTGCCTTTAAATGAATTTACTGACACAGCAGTAAACATTTTCTCTCTAATTCTAACAAAAAGTTTGTGGGCAGGTACAAAACTTGTTTATTATGGTCAGCTAAAGTCAAAAGCCCTGCTGTTGTTTCTCCATCCTATTTGCAAAGACCTGAATCTCAGCAAAGTTCTACTTTCGCACACTTACAGTGATGTTGGCACAGTTACCCCTTAATAAAACTTAAACTATTTTTGTTCTGTGTTTCCACACAATCGGTGTCCTGTAACTTCTGTCTGTATCAGGAGTAGTTCAATAAGTGCCACGCAGTGCCATTCCCACCACGCAGAAAGATGGAAGATTCAAAAGAATGACTTACGAGAACAGATCAAACCATTGCTGCTTGGTGACAGACTCCTGACGAAGAAGTTTCAGAACGATCGGACGCATGGAATCCCATTTGTCTTCAAACTGAAGTGAACCTTTATTCTAAAAGAAACAACAAAGAAGTATTGTTAATAAACCAGTATCTTACTTTAAGCTGTCTTTAAGGACTACAGCTTCTGCAGTTAACATAAAAATATTTTCTCAGGTGTCCCTCATAAGCTAGCATTTAAGCTAAACCACCACAGCTGAACAACACTTTTCACAATAAGTATTATTTTAAGAAGTGACAGAGCTATTATTTGTTTCAAAGAAACTGCCAATTTCTTCATTTAATCATTGCATTAGCTACAATGCAAAGTTCTAGCAAGTGTTCTTCAGCTGTTAGTGGAATTACACACAGACAAGCACGGATGATACTTGAAGTAGCCTCACTGTTCCAACCAACAGCAACAGCAGTCAGGAGGCAGTTGAGAACCTGTCTTCAATAAACTATCCTGATCAAAATGGCAGCCAGGAGTCAGGAATGGTATTGTGGATGTGTGGATGCTACCATGCACCTTTTTTCTCTCATTGTGCATTTGGCATCAGCAGCCAAGAGGCAGGAAGGAAGCAGAGTAACGTAGGAGCTGCTGTATCGCAGACTCCCTTCCTGTGGGTTAACTGCCCACAAGGCCAAGACTACTGCTGGTGCAGATAAAAATTATTTACACCATGCTGAAAAATTTAATCAAAGTGGATTTTTCAAATTTACCATACAAATGAAGAGGAAAGCTAAAGAAATAAAGTGCTCCCATATAATTCTCATTATTCTGAAAAATCTCACCACAATATCCAGGGTTTTTTAAATAATTCCATTATTTTAAAAACCCAAACAACACAACAAATTTGAGAGCAAAACAGCAGTTCTACCACATATGTTGTGATTCTATTTGCCTAAAGCTCCACATTTTAAAAAGAAAAACCTGCAATTAAAAGAATACACTGATTGACAATTCTGTGGCACAAAGACTACTGGTTGAGTTATCTGCAGAGTTATGTTCCAGTGCACTGTTTACTTTTGAACAGATCATTGTCTTGGCTAGAAACACTACATTTGACACAACTCACTTCAAATAGAGCAACCAATACAGTCTAACTGCTTGAAATTCTAATAAGTGCACTGTTCTGCAACTAACATCTCTTCAGATAAACAAGCACAGGCAGCACACCACGTTCCCTCAATCACCTCATTTTGATTAACTTCTACATGGAAATTTACAATTAAATCTGTTATTTAGTATTCAGAATAAGCACAGTTTGGCAACTATATTCCCTGGTGTTCTCAAGTGCAAAGATACCTCATCTTCAAGCCATAAAGATGCAACAGGCACCACAGAAACTATTTTTACAGCCACAGCACCTGGAGGCCTCACAGCATTGTGGTAGGTACTGAACATAGCTTTCATGGAATCAGCTCCTGTGGATAAAAGTCTATAAATCTTTCAACAAAAAAATAAAACAATAAATTGTTTGCCTATTCAGAGACAGTATTACCTATTCTTTTCCACTGAAAAAAAAAGTAATTTGAATGCATCATCTTTGAAAATCATCAACTAAATGCTTCCCCTATATAGAGCCAGCTTTACAATTATTTCCCAATGTTTAATGCGTTGCTCCAATCTTTCCTAGTCCCATGAAAATTGTTAACTTCTACTGACAGATACTTCTGTTCCAAGTCCCTCTTTGAAGGATAATGAACATAAAATATCTGCTACTGAACAGTTAGAAGTTCCAGAAAAGGCATTACAAAAAAAGTAAAAGCAACTTCCTCAAAAGTTTTCCTTTTGAATGAAACATCAGAGAAGACCCCTTAAGTTTTTTGGAACAGGTAAAAAAAAATCTGTTCTGCAATTCTTGAGAAGTGTAATTCAGCCCTTCACCAAAACCAGCTGAAGATAACTCCTGAATGCTCAATCTTTGTGAATAATATTAGTTTCACTGTAAAACATGAGGAGAAAGAGGACAGCAAACATAACCGTTTATATGATTTAGACTGTGCTTATCTACTTAATCCCAAGAAGCACAAATAAAACTCAACTTCAGTTGTAAAAAAACCCTGTGTCCACTTTTAACCAACATCTACCTACTTTAAAAGAATTCCTCAAATAAAGCTTATCCTGAAATCCCATTAGAGAAGTTTAGAACATTGTTTCCTATACATAGTACATTTTTTCCACATTTTCTTCTTTATTCTTTAATTAGGCAGAAGATAAAATAAAGTTATTGGATGAAATCCAGTCTACTAAACTATTATTTAAGTTCAACAAACAATTCACAGAAATATAGGATAAGCTGAGTTGGAACGGACCCACGAGGATCATCAAACCCAGCTCCTGACCCTGCACAGGACCACCCTCAAGAGTCACACCATGTGCTGGAGAACATTGTCCAAATATGATTCCTGAACTCTGCCAGGCTGGTGCTGGGACGACTGCCCTGGGGAGGCTGTTCCAGTGTCCAAACACCCTGTGGGTGAAGAACCTTTTCCTAATACCCAACCTAAACCTCCCCTGACACAGCTCCAGGCCATTCCCTCGGTCCTGTCACTGTCACCACAGAGAAGAGATCAGTGCCTGCCCCTCCTCTTCCCCTCACAAGGAAGCTGCAGACTGCAATGGGGTTTCCCCTCAGTCTCCTCTTCTCCAGGCTGAATACATCAAGTGACCTCAGCCACTGCTCATATGGTTTGTCCTCAAAGCCTTTCTCCATCTTTGTTGCCCTCCTTTGGACACTCTCTCCAGTTCAATGTTTTTCTTGTATTGTGGCACCCAGAACTGCCCCCAGCACTGGAGGTGAGGCTGCCCCAGCTCAGAGCAGAGGGGACAATCCCCTCCCTTGCCCAGCTGGCCATGCTGTGCCTGATGCCCCCCAGGACAGGACTGGCCCTCCCGGCTGCCAGGGCACTGCTGCCTCATGTTCAATGTGCCACAGACGAGGACCCCCAGGTCCCTTTGTGCAGCACTGCTCTGCAGCACCTCATTCCCCAGTCTGTCTGTACATCCAAGGCTGCCCCATCCCAGGTACAGAATCCGGCACTTTCCCTTCTTGAACTTCATCTGGTTGGTGATTGCCCAGCCTCTCATTTGTCCAGGTCTCTCTGCAGGGCCTCCCTGCCTCCAAAGGAGTCAGCAGCTCTTCCTGATGTTGTATCATCTGGGAACTATCATCCAGCCCTGTGTCCAAGTCATTTATGAAGATGTTGAAGAGCACAGGGCCTAAGATGGAGCCCTGTGGAATCCCACTTGTGACAGGTCTCCAGTCTGACATCACACAATTCCCTAAAATGAACCAGTTGCTCACCCATCACATGATGTGTTTATCCAGCTGCAGGCTGGACATTTTTTCCAGAAGGATGCTCTGAGAGACAGTATCGAAAGCTTTACTGAAAGTAAAAAAGATTACAGCAACATCATCTATGTAGATTTAGGCTTCCATGACATTACAATTTCATACAGCAATTACAGGAAGAAAGGGTGCATTAAATACCACCTACTGTGTATCACCCCATTCACTAATTCCATCCCTATTAGTGCACAAGAGAAAACACATTTTATAGTAGAAGAGGAGGTCAAACAGTGGCAATTCTTAGTTGTTACCAAAGTCACACATACAATTTCTGAACAGTACTTCCTGGGCAATTTTTCTTTCCTACTTTGCTTCCAAGCACAGTTCCAACAGAAAGGTAAACAGGACAGTAAGGCATACTTTTGATGAAATAAAAATTACTCCACTTATCAAATCTATTCTGAAAACACAGACTAGAGTTGATAGCCACACCCTGGCTAAGTAGCCATTCTAGTGTTTAAATTTTAATGCTTTGAAAAATAACTCCACTTAAGAAATATTTTGTTTTAAAATTCACTTCATTAAATTTGTTCATAAAGATTTAAAGTTCCATGTTAACATTAAACTTTACTTGAAACACATTTCACTTTACACATTATACTTTTCCCTGTTCTTCAATTCTATGCATAAGCACTGAAACGTAACAGATATAACAAGGCAAGGCAATACACCAACACCTTCATGCTACTCTCCCTTTGAACCTCAAAATGTCTCTTTGGAACTCTCTTTGCTGTGTACTGTCTTTATTTCAGGCCACACAGAAATTCAGCCCTGGTCTCTGTCAGATGCTCTACACAGTATTGTAGAAAAGCAGTGTTCTCTAGGTTTTACTGCACATCTGATCTGCGTCTAAGCAACATCTTCACCTTTACAACTTCATTGTTTTCAGACAGTGTTTATACTAAAGCCAGCTCACAGAGGGATGAAGTAGGAAATATGATGTCCTAGACAGAAACAAACACTGAATAATCTCTGCTAGAAGCAGCTCTAAAAATCAGTGTAATGCCTATAGCAAGCTTCTACTCAAAAGCAGAAAAGTAGCCACAGGAAAGGCTTTTGTATGTAACTAACTAGTGTGCAACACTCCCTAGCTTCTTAAGGATATCCTAAATGGAAATAGCTAGGAAGAAACAGACAAAATACAGATCTGGAAACACGTACTTCAAGTCAAAAAATTCAAAAACTTCCAGCGACAACTTCTAGTTGTCAGTGACAAACAGTTGAAACTGATGCAAAGGTAAACAGTGATTCTCATTTCATTGAAGCCCAGAGAAAAACTGTTGCTTCCTTTACTGCTTCTTTCCTAATATCAGACTCATGCTGGAGTTCATCTTGCAAGGATAGACTCCTACATTTGCTGGGAGCTCCGGTAAGGCTCTACAATAGTGTCAAGATCTGCCAGCCTGGATACAGCTGCAGGTTTTCTTTGTGCTACAATAAGCTGAGGTGCTTTCTGCTCCACAAACTGCAGAAAAACTCAAGTGTCTTCATGTCACATGGGTGAATTGGTTTAGACCATATCATCACTGCAAAGAGAACAAGTTACAAGTCCTATAGAGCCCCTGAAATGAAGTACCTCAATTTAAAAATGTCACATGTGTGTTGAGACAAAAAACTCTTAGGGGACTCTGCTGGAAATGGCTTGGTCATCTACCAGAAAACCACTGCCCCAACGAGGGAGAGCAGCTCTGCTACAGGTAGGGAAGGCACCAGCTGACCCTGTAATGGCACTTACTAAGTCCTGCAGCATTTCCATCACATTACAGTTTGTTCTGTCTCAGGATTCAACACAATTGGTCATTCTAATTCTGCATTTAAAGAAGGTTCTCCAAGAACATGCTTCTCACTAAAAAAAAAGAATTTACAATTAGGAAAATTAAACACCAGTGGAGTTTAAATGATGTCCTCTAAAATTATGACAGCCAGTCAGATTTGGATTCAGCTAGTACCTGTTCATAGAATCAGAAAGGAATATTTCACGTTATTCTCTCAACTATGCAGAAAGCTAAGCCAGGATGGAGGAAAACAAAAAAAATGTTCAGGTCCTGTTCATGCTGGCAAAACTAAGACCTGTCTATACCCAACTTAGATTTGATTATGCAGGCTCATTCAGAAAAGATATGGAAAAAAATTACAGATTTTAACACCTCTTTTTTCTTATCCTGGGATTTTTACTGTGCCCAGACATTGCTTTTTTCCCACTTGAAGATGAAAGCAGAAGTATGTTGGACAGACTCAGATGGCACAAGGCACTGCCAGGCAACACTGACCTGGAATCAACAGTCTGCTTCTTGGAGAGCTCTGACGAGTGGAACTGAGGAACAAAGGATCTTACCTAGTTCTGATTCTCACACTGGTTTATCTTCTATTATAAACGAAGTCAAATCACTGTATAATCTTTCCTTCTCTAACGTGGGAATCATACTTTATTGTAATTGGGAAACTCACTAATTAGTAAGCTAAGTGCTTAATAATACTCTTGAGTGACCAGAAAGGCCTATTTTAGAAGATACATCTCTGCAGCATTTTTCCTAAAAACGCACTGTGCATGTAGATCTTCTTGTCAATATAAAACATTGACAACTCAAAGGCCAGTGGCAAAAACTAGTTAACACCAAGACTCCAGTTTGGCAAGAGCCATCTGGCCAAGTCCAGGCCTCTGTTCTCACTACTTATTGCTCTTTCAAAACAGCTGAAGTGGAATGCTGACAAATCTTACAGGCCTACGTTGCTCCCATCTGCTGTGGGCTATCCCACCACGTGTATCATCAAAACACATGTTGGACTTCCCAACATTGAGAAATCCTCAAATGCATAGCAAAGAGATGGTCTAAAACATTAATAAGTGGATAAAACTGTCTGAGCCCTGCTCTGAACACACGCCTTTTCCACAAAAGATGACATTTCTTCTTACGGGACATTTTTTTTTTTGCCTGTGTCTTGGGTTCCTCAATTTTAGATTTTTAAGTATTATCTGCTTAAATATCTAACAACCTCTTACAGGCACAAAAATATACAGGTATTAATTAAAATTAATTTCAAGGAAGATTTTTTAAAATATATCTTTTTAATATAGATTTTTTAAATATATATATATCAGGAAGAAACAAGGGGATAAATTACTTCTCATTTCTTCACACTGAATGTCTCAGAGTAATAAATAAAACCAGCAGACTCAGGCTAGATCTATACATCCAAATTAGGTCAGGTTAATAAAATGCAAGCAGCACTTCTTCAGGACCACAGTGAACTACAATATATAGCGCTGAACACATGTTTATGCCCATATTTATATATATCGTCAACTGTCAATTCCTCAAGTTAAGCAGGCAGCCTGCCCTAGGCCTATCTTAGCACTGTAGTTAACTGATGCTGTAGAAACACTTACTGGAGGCATTAATAACAGTGGTTTCAAGTAGGCCCATCCTCCCTGTGCTAGCACGGCCTCAAAGGCCACGCAGAGTCTTCTCCTGATACATACCGCAAAGATCAGGACAGGCAGTCCTGAGTTCAAACACTAGACTGTCCCACTGAAATCTTCTGTTCCAACCTGCGGCAGCTTGGGTGACTGACATCTGCCATCAAACGCCGGGAAAATGCTTGAAAACATATGACTACAAAAGCAAAGCTGCTTAACGTAAGCGAAAGGCCTCCGGGAGTTTTCCTTCGCAGGAAAACTGCAGTTAACAAAAAAACTGGAACACGGTTGCCACCCCAATAACGGCACCTGCCCTCAGCGAAGACATTTTTTCAACTCTTTGTTTAACTTAAAACTCAATTTGCGTACACCCGAATTTTCTTAAATAAACAAAGAGAAGACACCGTGCCCTGTCTATCCGCACGACGCAACACTGTTTCCCAACGAGGGGTGTTTGGGAAGGGAGAGCCGGGGGGAGGGAGCGCGGTGCTGGCAGCAGGCAGCAGCCGCCGGCGCGGCCGGGCCGGGCCGAGGCCGGCAGCCCAAAGCCACTCACCTGCGGGGGGGCCCTGCGAGCGGCAACTCCGGGCAGCGGCACCCGCGGCCTGACCTGGCCCTGGCCC
>JANPWX010000449.1:5567516-5583757 GCA_024734555.1 Trochalopteron elliotii | reverse complement strand
ACTAACTAACTAACTAACTAACTAACTAACTAACTAACTAACTAACCAACCCCGGCCCACCGTTCTGTTCCCGCAGGTGCTGCGGCACGGCGCCCCGCACGCCCGGCCGGAGCGGAGGGAGCGGGGAGCACTGCGGGCACAGCCCCGCACGGCGAGCACAGCCCCGCACGGCCACCGCACTAAGCGGTGCGCTGCGAAGCCGAGTCGCTGCCCTGCACCCAATCTCCCGCTAAGCCGTCACGCTTCGTGCCGGTTGTCACAAGTGCTGTGGTTACAAAATCAGTGGGTGTGTAAGTATCTGAAGGAAGGGCGTCAGGAGCATGGGCCAGGCTCTTCACAGTGGTGCCTACAATTGGGACAAAAGGCAAAGGGCACCTGAACACAAGGAAGACCTTCTTTTCTGTGAGGGTGACCGAGCACTGAAACAGATTGCCCAGAGAAGTTATGGAGTCTCCCTCACTCGAAAATTCAAGAACAATTGACACAATCCTCTGTTCTAGGATGGCCCTGCTTGAGCAGAGAGGTAGGACCAGGTGACTCCCTATGGTCCTTTCCAATCTGACCCATTCTGTGACTCTGTGATCACAGCATCCTTAGAGTTGGAAGGGACACACAAGGTTCATCAAAGTCCAGGACAAGGGAATATTTAGCAGGAAAAGTTTGCATTTAGGCACCTTTTGAGAAGAATTTTGAAAATTGCAGGGTTTCTTTATATAAGACAGAATCTCACTTTTCTCTTAAAACATTTAGCCTTTGCCTAAAAATTTACCTTGAAGAAAATTTCACCAAGCTTTTCATACAGGCTTAGAGCCCTGAGAGCTGATGCTTCCTATTCAACCTGGCCTGCCCTGAGTCATTAGCATGGACAGCTACACCACTGACCACCAGGGATGGCAGCCCGCCCTTTGGCCCTCCTGTTGCCTCTCCTGGGGCACAGGATTTGAAGATAAATTCATATTGCAGAGGATAGGGACCCTGAAGTGTAAGAAAAGCTGTAACAAAATATTTAAGAAATGTATATACTGTTGTGGAAGTTTTGATAATGCTGACCAAATGTGGCCTGGAGCCTTATTAAATAAATAAATTATTATAGTCATGTTAAGGCCTTCTTTTAATTGAGAACTGAAAATGAGGTGTTGAATAATCTCCTATTTTGACAAGGTTTCCAACTTCCAAATGCTCCAATTAATTTATTATATTTTTTCTTTGCTGTTATTATATGTTCTATACATTCAATAGTTAAGTATATGGTATTTATTGCATGTGTCATGGACACAGTTACACAGTTTTGCATATAATATGTAATTATGCAATATAGATCTAAATGTATTATGCACTTTCTATTGCACATATATTCTACAACAGGGCTGAAGGTAGGAGGTCTCCAGCAGGGACAGTAAAATGTGTGCATTTGTGCTTCAGCCTCTCCACTGCCCTGTCTATTATGTTACAGGTATGTAAGTACCAGAGAAGCTGAGATACAGGTAAATATTCTACAGAATGTGACATGGGGGCAGCCATTTCTTTGATCCCACTACTCTATGAACTGATTCATTCTCTTTTGCCCAAACCTTAAAAAATGTGAACATTTCCAATTATTTGATATCTTTTGTTCTTTTCATTTTCTACTAGCTTCTTTTTTAATATATGTTTGCTATTAATGCCACAATTCAGTGATATTTATAAACTGCTTTTGATACATAGATACAGAAAATTAACTACTATAGAAAACTTCATCTCAGGTGAAGTTTTTTGATGAATCCTTCTTTTTGTTGAATCATTTTTTTTATGCAAAGCTTAGAGTACAAAACCACAACACAAATCACTAGAATGCTATAACTGTGAATTTTGCTTAACCAACTTTGAAGCTAAATGAAATTGGGCAGTGTTTTAAAATGCTATGTTTGAAAATTATGGATTTCTCTGTATTTGCACTTTTCATCCAAACTTACCAAATGTTGCCATGAAAATGTAGGAGTACCCAGGATGCAGGAGTACCAGTGTACTGTTCATGGTCTGGTCTTTTCTAAGTCCCCTTAGGCACCTGGTAGACATTATGTAACATTTATGCTGCTGGCCTGGATGGGTCAGCAATGACTGTACTGAGTATGAGAGTTTGTGCATCTGTCCAAATGTGCAATAGTTATGAATAGACTAGCCAAGGAATAAAGAGAACTTGAACATCTGAGAAGCAGAGAGACAAGGAAACATGTACTTTTTACTGATATTAAAAATAGTGTGCATCTCATCTTGCATGGTTTACACAATGATTGTAATTGTTGAGTATTTTTTTTCCCCTGAAGATCTGTGCATGAATTTTCTGGGAAGTAAAGCCATCTATGAGTCTTAAGGCTGTATAGTATTTTAGTACCACTGCAGGGTGCTTTGACAGTGCTCAGTGTTACACAGTATTGTTTTATTTGCTTTAATTCTATTACAAATGGATTATTATTAAATTCTGCTGGTAATGAAGATATTAATTATTGATTGATACTACATTGGCCTACAGTTTTAATCCTTTGCCTTGTAAAAGGCAGAGGGAATGACAATCCCAGATGTGTGCACTGCTTCAAAGTGATTTGCAAGGATCAGCTCATTAAGATTTGGATGATCAGTGACATTAATACCATCATAATGTTCTAGATGTCTTGGACTGAACTGATTCCAGGCTTTGAATGAGTTGCATCAGAGAGAAATATGTGTTTCTGTGATCTGTTCTAACGCCCTGAAACCAATAAGATGCCAATAAGGTGAACATGGTTTCTTCTAATCTTCACTTAGTCCACGAAGAGAAAAAATATGTGATGCTTGATTAGTCCGTTTTAAACTCTTATCCCATCAAACTAGTTATATTCAGTAGTTTTTTACATTAAGTTTTTCTCTCAGTGGGAAATTCTTGTTTATCACTGCTGTGGACTGTCACAATGACCTCATGCACAAACTGTGCCATGAGCCACCAAAGACAATCCTTTTAAAAGGGCAAGAGCACTCAGACGTCTATCTGTCGCTGAAAAAAGAAGCACTGTCAGTGACCAAACTTCTCCTATGTTTGTTTCCATTTCACCAAGTAAGCAGACACTTTTGGTGTTTACTATCTGGGCTTCACATCACCTTTTGTGTTAGTGACAATGGCATTCTGGAGAAAGTGCCTGCATGTGGCAGTAATGATTACTGTTGCTTTCAGTTAAAGCAGCGCAAGGCTTTGCTATCTTAGTGTCACCAGAAACACCTATCCTGTGCATCTTACTGTGACCCCTTTGTTCTCATGCCAGCATTGTCCTTTAGCTTAAATAACCTCTCTCGCTGATGTTTGTTGTTCTCTGATGTATTTTTTAGACCACAGTGCTATTCCCTCATAGTTTCCCTGTGGGATAACCTTACACTTTTTATCCTGAGTGTCACCGAGGATGGTGTGGGGTGGTGCAGAGTGGCTGTTTGCAGGTGGAACCTGCGGGAGGGGTTTTGTTGAGGCCAAATTCCTCCTGGGACACAGAGAAGCACATGGCATGCGTTAGGCAGAATGTGGCCATTGTTCCTCACCCAAGCACAGAGTTGCAGAGAACTGCTGTGGGGAATTACATTTGATCTCCCAGTGGTTTTTGGACAGCTAGAAATTTACTATTCCATTCACTATGCACTTGGGGAGCTGCAGTTGGGCTGTGAAGCATGGTAGAGTGAAAGAGGATACCACAAGAAAAAACATGTTCTACTTTTCTGACACTTGTTCACATATGCATCTCTTTTTCAGTGCTCAGTAAGCTTTGCCTCTCTTTTGTTTTAAAAGCTTCTCTGAGCATTAGACTCTTTTCCACAGAGAATTGGGCACAGAAAAATCCCAATAAAATGAACTGTGCATTTCAATGGTTTGATTGATGGGATTTGAGACTTGTGTATTTTAAAGTTATGTCCTGGCATAGCTTGTTCTTTTAAAACACACAAGACAAGCTGTATGTCAGCAAAATTACTAAAATGATCTGCACGGAGAAGACTTTTCTCCCTGAAAAATATGCAGTAATTATTTTTAAATGACTAATATAAATTATTACTAAATAGCTGAACTATTTCCTTAGCATTGAAAACTTAACAAAAATGGACAATTCTCGAAAGTGCTGCAGAGCACTACCAGCCCTGAAAGGTTTTTATTACCAAGATTATGACTGGAATATTTTCCACAATTCCTTCCCTCAGTTTTCATACCTTAATACCTAGCAACTACCACTAAAATTTTCAGCTATTGCCCTGCTCACTGTCACACCTTGGTGCCAGTTATGTCTTCTGACAGTCCCTTCCTGTAAAGAAACCACATGGGGGAGAAGGTGAAAGAGGAAAAAGCCTGCAATGAGACATTTGCCTTTCTGCAACGTAGACTCTATGCAGTGTAGACATAGTGCCAGCACAGGGTTATACCCAGCTGTTCCTGCAGCTGTGCCACAGAGGTAACCTATCCTTAGGGAGTCAGGGAGTCAGTAGCCTGCATCTCTGTGCCAACTCGAGGTCCTTGGTGCTTTCATTCATCCCACAAGTCCCCGATTACAGTGATGGATATTTCTACAGGGTCTTAAGGACTCTGGCAGTGGTTAGTCTCACTTCTCCCCCAGGGCTGTGCAGGGATGGAAGAAATGATCTTTGTCCTCCTTCCACCCTTATCTTGTGCAGTCCTCTCCCTGGTGACTGACTTTATTGCTGCAGGAGGCTTGGTTTGTCCTTCCATAACTTTCATGGAGCAGGAAAACTCAGTTTGCATAGATTGTGCAGATTTGAAACCACAGCACTGAGGAATGGCAGTAATTGAACTATAGCTGAAATGCCAGTTTCTTTACCTAGACATTGCTTTTATTTACAATGCAGATTTTGGGTTTGCTACTTCTACTGTTACCTTTCTGCAGAGGCTCTTCAGCTGCAAGGTGAGCCTTTGGCAGCCTGTGATCAGTTCATCTCGGTTTGAGCTGCCCTTGTAGCCTGTGAGGCTGCTGGGGGCTGCTGTCAGCTGGCTCCCAGCACTGCTCCCAGGAAGCAGTCATCTGTGCTGGTTACACACTGAGCATCCATCCCTGCATAACTCAGGCCTAGCCTAAAACATTACTTTCTCTGAGAAGTAAATGAATTAAATACTTTCAAAGACAGTGATCCACTCTAGCAGCTCGAGATTGGGATTTTGAATTCCTCAGTTTGAATTTAAATGAAGATTTACCTACCCCTCCCTAAAGAGCCTGCTACTCCCAATAGCCTCGGTGGGCAATGGGCAATTCCTCTTTCAGAATTTTAATTTCATTCACTTATTTGAAAGATAGTCTCTAGACTCTGAGAAATGAGCAACACAAATTTTTGCTATTGACATTTGTTTTTGGTATTTAATGATTTTTTAAACAGTCCACCATGTCTGTGGTAAGGTTCCATGTCTGTGTAGAGACTCAACCCTCAGCCTTCCTTCTTTTTCTTCAAGATAATAAAGGCTGCTGAAATTGCTGTGCCAGCTCTGTGTAAAAAGCAAAGGTGGAGACTTGAAGAAGCTCCCATTGTGCTGGGATCTTCAGTGAGGGGAAAAAGCACTCTTCCTGGATGTTAATTATGTAAAAAGAGGGCAATGAAGCATGCACTTCCTCAGGGAGCTGAAATGCTGAGACTGAAATATCTGTGATCATGGGTGGGTTCCACCCACCCTTGCCTTCACACAGACAGTTGAGTACCAGTACTGTTTGTCTGAGGCAGAAGGGATCTCAGCACAGGGCAGCACAACGTGCCTGGGGGCTCAGTCAACCCTGCATCATTTTCTGTGAGCACAGGGCAGTCACCAGTTTGAGGTTAGATCGGTGAGTCTGTTCCACACTGAAGGCATAAATGAAAAAAACAAACATTTTCCACCTCAAAATCTTTTCTTTGGTTGATTTCTAAGGTATGAGGCTGGTTTCTGCTTCTTACGTGGGACAGATACAATTATGAGCAAGCCAAAATATCTTAAGAAATCATGTGTAAAGTATTTTAAAGAGTAGAGGAAAATATTTACTCTTCTTTATCAAACTCAAAATAAAGGCAATGAAAGTTTAAAAAGTTTAGGAGTCCAAAACAATACTCTTTATCCATTCATTTGCCAGGTCTATGAATCCAAAATAAAACCTTTGTCAAGGTCTTTCAACATTTTCCATTTCCTGACTGGGACTGACCAAATCTTAATTTGCACAGTTTGTGTTTTCTTATGAAATATTTTCTATTTTTAAATTTGGCTACCAAGTAAGATTTGTCTAATTTCTGTAATTTTTGGGATTTTAATTCTGTTGTCAATATTCATGCTTCCTTGGGGGAAAAAAGAATATAAATGCACTGAACTATAATCCATTCTACATCTTATTCAAGCTTTTACTTACATATCATGTTCCAAAGCATCTGAAAAGAAAATGATGCATTTTGACAAATTATCAGTTTATCAGACATTTCTATCAACTGCAAGTGTGTAGTGAGAAGATACAGTAGTGGTTTAATATATCATAAAGACAGACAATGTTTGGAAGTACATGTTGACCTACATTTTTAGGAATTACAAATAAGACAACTATGTGCACAGTACTTTAAAATGTAGTGAACTTCTCTTCTAGCTGCATTGCCAATACCAACTCCTCACACAGTTGAATCTGGTTAAAAGCTCTCTTCCCAGTGTAATAAATGTGACACCACAGGTACAACATTGACAACAGAGATTAAGGCTCTGTTCTGATGATTGTTTATTTCTCTGTGCATACCTCCCCTCCACTCCCCTCCACAGCCCTTTTCCCCCCAGTACAACCTATTTTTTTATACAGAATGAAAAGCTCATTGGCTCCAGAGTATTCAGGAAGAAAAATTTAAGATACAACATTTTAATCTAAAAATAATGAAATATGCAATGAAATGTAGATTCACAGCAATACCTGGCACTTATAAGGCTGTTGTAATTTATTATTATTATTATTACTATTACTATTATTGTTATTTGGGTATGTCAGAAGGAACCAGTATTCACATCCCAGGGTGCTAAACACTCAAAACCAGGTAGCACACAGAGGACAGAGTCCAGGACTGAAGATCATATAGACTGATTTGGTCTCAGCAGTCTTTGTTAATTTGAGGAAGAACAATCATCTCTGTATTTGAGATACAGAAGGTGAGGCACAAAAACTGCAAATACCTTGCTCAGAAACACACAGTGAACCAGTGGTAGACTTTGTGTCTGTTGACTCCCCAGTCACTGATTTATTTCATTAAATAAATTAATGAAACAACAAAGAGGTCTTCTGAGATGCACAACATAAGCCTCATATCATAAGGGAATCAGTGTCAAATGCACACAGCCTGATTCTTCACTACCTTTTGGCATCTGTAGTCATGTTTACTTTGTAAAGAGGGCTTAAAATACCCTCCAAACAAAGTTGATTTGGTGTCCATACATGTAGTCTAATAGAGAATCAGGCTCACAGCAATTACTCTGTGGCATACTGAGACTAGAACTAACTGTTCTATTTGCTAATGAATTAAGGCTGATTCCTGTTTATATTAAGGCCTCTGTATCCTTCCACGAGAGTGTAACTGTGCCTCAGTGCAAGTAAGACTGAGGCTTTAGAAAAACCTAAACTTTTAGTTCCCTTTGAAGTCAATGATTTTAATTGCCCTAAATGTATAAAGTAACTGGAACCAAACAATCTGTCCCCATACTACAAACTATTTGAAAAAGGATTGTAAAAGAATGTAAAAGTAACCTGACAAAAAAACACTCATATGCTTGTTGAAGAAGAAAATGAGATTATAGATAGACTTGTTGCCTGATCTTGAAAAAAGAAAATTGTACATGATAACACACTTTTATATGAAGATAACTCACTTGATGTTTGGTGGTTATGAGTATGCCAGATAAATTGCAGATGCTTATTAACTCTGGAGATCAAGTCATCTTTTACACTAATACAATAAAATAGAAATAGATTTATTTGGTATTTACGTGCTAGACCTAGTTTGCATAAAGCTAGTGTGTTTTATATTCAGAGGAGTAGGAAGATGACTCCAAGCTAAGTAAAATGCTACATGATCACAGATTTCTCCTATTGTTGTTATTAAAAGCTATTATGGGTTTTTCTTTCTTAGAATAGGAGTTCTCTAACTTTGCTCTCTGTAGATGAGCATTACTTTAGAAATTCTTTCCTCTCCAAATGCTCTGCTTGTAATGGTTTTAGTTTAAAACCTTCAATTTTTAAACAACAGTTTAACATTTGCTGGCTAAGAATAAAACTGTCCTTGCCCTATTCAAATGTAAGGCCTAGGTTCCCATGGGTTGCAGCACTTTTAAACTTTCTTGACTTCTAGTTAGAAGTAGGAATATTTTTTAAAGCTAGTATGGAATTTGTTTGTGTTAATTAACGTAATTCCATAGGCATCCATGTGACGATGATAATTACCCAGCTGAGGATCTGGCCGCTGAAATGTAACCCCAGTGGCTGGGAAGCTGTTCTGTATACAAGTCAAATAACAGCTGGATCCTATGTGATGTTATGTTTAGTTTCATTGGCAATTCAGAAAATATTTAATAGTAAATTCCATTGTTTCTATTCCCCATTTTTGTATACAAATAAATCATCTTTTCTAAAACATTCTTTTTCTTTAGTAAGGCTTGTATTCATTGTCATATCAAAAGTGTTTGCTGTTGGAGTAACCTTTCAGTTTGCTGTCCTTAGAATTATCTTGGTTATCAAATTCTACAGCACTCTAAACTGGTTATTAGCAACCCTGCACTTGAGTAAAGAATCACATTTAAAAAGTGTAACGTATAATATTTTCTTGTCCAAAGCTAAGGCAGGATGCACAAAAGTAATGAGCTCATCTGATCCTCACCTAACAAGACTTGATTTTTAAACAGTATTCAAAATATAAAGCCAAGCGAGGATGTTGTCATGATGATTATTGCACTTTCTCAGTGTCTTGGAATAGAATTAGTTTTCCCTTTAGCAATATATAATTTCTTTTCCTAAAGACCACACAAAGTTATTGTACTCTGTAAAGAAAAAAAGCACTTAAAGTGTTATGGATTATAACCTAGACAGAAGGATACAAAACCAAATTACCGTTCTATGATTCAGCTCTGCCATGATCTAATATTGTTTCAAAATTATTTTTCTGTCATTTAGATTGGCATCATCTTCCAAACGCCCCATGGGCTCTTTGGCATGCTACAAACTCAGCAGATGCACTGTCTCCTGGGCTTTACAGCTTCTTCTGATGAATGTACAACATTGGGAACAAAGCCGCTCTTGACGCCTTCCCATCCATCTTGTATTGAGATTTCTCCATTTTTTACAAGTTCATAGATGTCTCGTGTAAGAATTGTAAAGGACTCTTCAACATTTGTGGCATCTTTAGCTGAAGTTTCTATATATTTCATACCACAGTCAGATGACAGTTTTTCAGCTTCTTCCCTTGTAACCTCGCGCTGTGACACTAAGTCACATTTGTGTCCTACTAACAGGAACACAATCTGAAAGGGCTGCACGTGCATTTTGGCTTCTTCCAGCCAGTCCTTCACATGTTCAAAGGAGCGTCGATTTGTGATGTCAAATACCAGCAGGCCACCCACAGAATTGCGATAATAAGAGCGTGTTATTGATCTATGAAGGGGAATAAAAAGAAAAAGGAAAATTAAAATGCATTTTCACTTTATTCATAAGCAATTACTTGTAGCCCTGGTTTCGTGCCTGAGATGTTTTGGTTTTCTGAAATTCTTTTCCCAGAGAATTTTCTGTAAACAGGAGAAATGGTTTTGTAAACTGTACCTATGTTATTCATTCCTTTTCCTAGGAGGGACTTCTTCTTGATGTCCCTCTGGTCTGACCAATGTGATTGAAGAGGTTTGCCTTTGTTTCACCAATCAAATTGGTCTGTGTAAGAGAGTATAAAAGGGAAACACATCCCAAAAATAAAGGAGTCATTTTCAGCCTTCTGAATCTCAGAGTCTGTGTTGTTGTGGTGTAAAACAGCGTCAATTACTTTTCCATATGGAAATGGATTTTCAAAAAAAAATGGGTTTTTATCTTTTATAAGTTTAATTAAGTAACTTTCCTTTTTAAAAGCTGATTGAAATTTATTAATTTATCTACTAGACTACTATTTTTTTTCCTACATTCGAAAGTCACTTTCTAAACATTCCTGAACCCAACACCTCAAGGGCAAATATTGAATGCTGAATTATTCTGTAAAAGTGGTCTTTACTAGCAAACTGTGGGACATGTTCACAGAACAAAAGATATATACTTTTGGTGTAAAGTCTGAGTCCTTCAGCTTCATATCAACATGCACTTCACTTTGTTCTAATCAATTATTTCAGACTGATATATTTCACATACGTCACATATGCCAAGAAACCTGGAGCCTAAATTTGTCAATGTTCAAGCATATCCTTTTGCATTCTTTGCAGAAAAATTCTTTAAAATAATGTTTATATAGACAATCATAACTCTTTATGCTTGCAGAAGTCAACAGGTAGCAGGCATAGAAAGGAAACTGCCTGAACAAAACTGTCCAAAAGTTTTGAGTGAAGTGGGCAAACACACAATTATCACAGGCAAGGGACACATCTACCTCCAGCATCTCTTTCACACAGAAGTTCAAAAACTCCTTATATTCTCTACATTTACAATGTTTTGGCATGAGGGCTAGCAAGAGTTATTTTCTACTTTTCAGCCCTCTAAGCTCCAGAACATTCACTGGAAGGAATTCTGGGAGTAGGACACTCTTCTTCTGGTTGAAAAAACTTTTAATGTGCTCTAGAATAAGGAAAAAAATGTTAGAATGTAGAGAGAGAGTGTGAAAGATGCAGGAATAAAACAATTATTTTAAGTCTCTAATCATGAGCAGTAGGAGACAATGGAGAAGGTGAGAAGAGACATTTTAAAGGAAGTGACAGCCTACCAAGGATGTACACAAGCACTTGTTGCTGGCATAAATATATAACTAGTGTACATATAAGTATTCTCCAAATGAAATGAGAAGCACAACATCTAAGCAGTCATTATTTGAAATCATAACTTAAGCTAAGAATAATTCAATTTTATCTCATGATTATGAAGAGGATGCTGATGCCAAAACCTCAAAACTTTAGGAAGCAGAATGAACTGTGCACAATAGCACAACTTTCTATAACAGTAGCTCCCTCCAATTCTCAGTTCACCACATTTCATAGAGTTTTTGATAACAATTTGAACACAGAGGTATGATTATCAGCAATAGTCCTATTATAGATAGGTAAGTGCACAGATAAAGAAGACTTAGATTTCTTGGCATATCTAAATTCATTTAGCCACAGCAAACAGCATTTGAAATGGTTTTATTTAGATAAGAGGGAGGGACTGTTTCTCCTAATGCTTAGAAAGATCTTTTCTACGTTCCCAGCAAGAGAGTCCATGCAATGTCTCTCTGAGTGTGAAGACAACAGGATCTTAACCTCAGATTAATTCAAAAGGCCTGGATATGAAAAATGGTACACTGTTTCAAAAAATTGTTTAAGACCATAAGTGAGGGGTGTCACATTTTGTGAAGTATTAAATACAGGTGCCATAAGGATCTGTTTCTGGTTTTCTTAACCATTTCTTTTCCCTCTGGAGTCTGCAAACACAAATGAAGGCAGAAAAATAATTCAGGTAGTTCTAGTAAGGGCAAATGTGAATGACAAAAATGGGATTTGATATGGGGAAGAAAAAGCTAAGACAATCTACTTTCATTTCAAACAAAACAAAACAAAACAAAACAAAAAAGCCAAACAACCCTGCCCCCACCCCAACCTTGAAAACAAAGAAATGCATTAGCCAGGAAAGAAAGTAGGTTAGTATTAAAAATGCAGTGCATCATCTGCCAAGTATTTCTATATAAAAAGATGTTATATCATGTATCTATGAACTGGAGTACTGAAACACAGCCATCTGTGTGTTTTTGGATGCTTATACACAGCAGTCAGTACTCTCATCTCTTGCAAGTCCCTTCTGCAGAGATATGCTAATTCACAGTAGCTGGTGATCTAAGCCATTATATTGAATTATTTGTATGTATTGCTTTTAATGGAGATGACTAAAAAGTATCCTGTAACTTTGTACTGTACATCACAAAAACTGGGTGATTTTTTTCTGTATTTCTGGTATGTATAATGTGAAACTAGTTTTCTCATTACCAAAAAAAAAAAAAAGATTCATATAATAGAGAGGCTTTAGAAAACAGCAACTCAAGAAAAAAGCATTACTAAATTTTTAAAGGAACGTCAATACATACAATGTCATGTTATGTGGTTTTCTAAAATCTTCTTCTTACACTTCATGAGCCAGCAGTGCCCTGGCAGCCAGGAGGGTCAACCCTGTCCGGGGGGGCATCAGGCACAGCATGGCCAGCTGGGCAAGGGAGGGGACTGTCCCCTCTGCTCTGAGCTGGGGCAGCCTCACCTCCAGTGCTGGGGACAGTTCTGGGTGCCACAATGTAAGAAAAACATTGAACTGGAGAGAGTGTCCAAAGGAGGGCAACAAAGATGGAGAAAGGCTTTGAGGACAAACCATATGAGCAGTGGCTGAGGTCACTTGATGTATTCAGCCTGGAGAAGAGGAGACTGAGGGGAAACCCCATTGCAGTCTGCAGCTTCCTTGTGAGGGGAAGAGGAGGGGCAGGCACCGATCTCTTCTCGGTGGTGACAGTGACAGGACCGAGGGAATGGCCTGGAGCTGTGTCAGGGGAGGTTTAGGTTGGGTATTAGGAAAAGGTTCTTCACCCACAGGGTGTTTGGACACTGGAGGAGGCTCCCCAGGGAAGTGGTCCCAGCACCAGCCTGACAGAGCTCAAGAAGTATATTTGGACAATGTTCTCAGGCACATGGTGTGATTCTTGGGGTCATCCTGTGCAGGGCCAGGAGTTGGACTTTGATGATATGTGTGGGTCTCTTCCAATTCAGGATATTCTATGGTTCTATGATACTTTGTATAATCACATCAGACAGTGGCTTTAGGGAGGCTTTAAGTCAGTGTCAGTGTTTCTTTTTCATTATGATCTTACTGATCTTTACCAGATGAACCAAACTTTCACTAAAAGCTTTATCTAATTTCAAAGAGTTATTTTTATACTATGACTAAAGACTACATTGTAATGGTATTAATTTTGAAAAGACATATTGCTTACTGAAAAAGAATAGGATAGTGTTTTATTTTAAAGATGTACTGGAAACAGAATGTATCTAATATCCTGGTCTACCAAAAAGTGGATTAATGGAAACATCCTCACAATATTTTGCCCCTATTGAAATAAACTCTCAGTCTTAGCACCACTGCCGAGCATTTTATGGCATTGGAGGTTTCATGATTTAGATATACTATTGGATTTAATACAGGAAAATTAAGCAAACAAACAAAAACCATAGCAAAGTAGATGATGTAAAACACAGACAAAGTAGCAGATTGCTCTAAATGACTGATCTGAAGATAGAAAGAAACTGAGGATGTGCACTTCATTTACGATAATCTGCATTACAGACCTGAGTCTATACTAAGCAAGTCTGTAGGTTCTTGTTCTAGTAAGATATTAAAGGTGTTACTGATTATGTTAATGTCCATGTGGCACCTCAGACAATGGGAGATTCTGCTTAGTGATGCCTGATGTCAAAATAAATATATTCAATAGCTGCTATTTCAGGGCATGTTAAAGATGATTTCTAAGTCAATGCATGAAATCCAGTTCAAATACAGAATCACCAATGAACTAGAGACATGTAAGAATTTTTCCCAAATAATTCCTCCAAGGAAGTACATGGCATCTTTCAAAAGAGTATGATGGCAGGTGTGTCACACCTTCCTTTTCCCCTGGGAATGTCCCTAATGCCTGGGACCAAAAGAAGGGGGTTATTACGCAGCCAGTAGTTTGCCCTGCATGCAGGGAACTCCCCAGGGAGCTTTAAAGACAGGTTTTACCTCCTCTAAAATCCCAATGCAAGTGAGCAAGAGCAGAACTGGAAATCAGAACAGCAAACTGCTTGGTGTTCCCCAGTATTAGATAACTTCTTGGAGTAATTAGCTCTTCCCTAAGATTGTCTTTGCTTGTGATCTGTAGTGTTCTCCATTAGCAGAGAACAGAATGCAATATTGTAGCCTGTGGTGTAATGTTGTAAAATATTTATAATTTATTTGACTAAACAGACTATACAATAAACAGTATGATATTTACTACACTAACTGACAAGAAACTCAGCATAAAAACAAATGCAAATATTTAAAACTATTTTCTTCAGGTTGTACCTTCTGAGTATTAGAAAAAACACAGACGTAAATTTAAGAGCAGCTGACTGCATGACTCATCAGTATATATTCCATGAGCATTCCTGGGTTAAAGGATTGCCATAATTTGATTTTAAATGTATGCAAGATTCTCTGCATTTGCATTTCTTTCAGTCAAGTGTCTTGTCATTGGCCATCCTGGCTATTTGTCAGCAAATTCAAAATAAAGAGATTATACACTCTTAGTCACTTATTTACATGTATTCTACAGTCTATCTGGAATGCACAAAGAGGGTGAAAAATGCTAAGAGCTTCCCATTAACACTGTTAATTTCTTTGTTAACCCTTCAGAAGCCTACCTGCAAAAATACATCTGAATTTGTGACTCATGCAAGCCCAGGAAAGTTGTTTGTTGTTTCACTCTAATACTTCTTATAAAGAAAAAGAAGTTGTTGTCCCCCAGTAAAACAGTGCAATCCCACCTCTTCAGCTGAGTGTGGGAATCTGCACAACTGTTGCAACAGAAGTCAGTGCGTACAGAGGGATTGATTCTGGCCAGTGAAGGTGCCCATTTAAATCTTCTTTCTGGCATTCCAGTAACAACAGGTGTGTGGGTCAGGTACATGGAGATGGGCTATGTGTTGGCCCGTGCCATGAATTCATACCTATTGAACCCCAAGTCCAAACTAAAATCCATGCACAACTTCCCTGAAATAGCAAGCGCTACAGATACAACAGAGACACAAGAGTGAGTGACAGTATCAACCTGCAAACCGGGAAATGACTGAGACTTTTCTGGGGGAGGAAAAGAGGGTGGTTTTGCTATTGTTTGTAACAGAGGGGAGAGAGGAGAGTATTTAATACTCAGTGCAGCATTTGAGCTAGTTTAGGTACATTATAAATGGCAGCAGTATTAGTGAAGACTCCTGGCAACAATCAGTGCACAGCAAGTGCAGAAGGCAGATAAAACACTAGTAAGGGACTGTAGAAAGGGAACACCAGTAAGCCATGGGCTGCCAAGTGGGCTCCCACCCTGCCACGGCTGCACTGGTGCAGACAGTGTTGCTGTGCTGGAAGGAGGAAGAGCTGGGAGGTGGCCTGGTCTCCAGATTGCATGGGAGAGTTAATGGCAGAGCAAAATACTGCAGGGGAGGATGAGTTCGGAGGTGATGACAAAGTAAGAAATGCAGAGTTAGGCAGAGGCCTCTTGCAGCAAAGAAAGAAAAAAAACGTGGAGGACGCATTGCTATGTTAGGTCCAGGACTTCAGGGAAAGATGAGGGAGGGAAGAAGAAACAGGACAAAGCCACTTGTTACCCTATAGTGAGAGCTGGGAGAAGAAGGGTAGCTGTTCCCTGGTGTGTCTGAAGGGAAAGGGTGGGGAAGGAAACTCCTGGGAAGGAACTTGTGGGCAGTGGGGCAAGAAGGATGGTGAGTCACAGGGCTAGGAGCACTGGCAGGAAATGGGGTGGAGGACTCTTTGGGGCACAGCAACCAAATGGGTGCAGGGAAATGTGCTGGGGGGCAAAACAAAGTCCTTGGGGCCAGACATGTGTCGCATGAGGAGGGTATAGAGCCGGGAAAGCAGCAGGATGTGCCTGGAGGTCGGCAGGTTTGGGAAGGGGTGTGGGTGAGATCCCAGGTCCTGTACCTGAACCGCTCCTGCCCCGCCGTGTCCCAAAGCTGCAGCTTGACCCTCTTGCCGGGCTCGATCTCCACCAGCCGGGAGAAGAAGTCCACCCCCACGGTGGGGTCGGAGTGCAGCGGCCCCGGGAAGCGGCCCTCGGTGAAGCGGTGCAAGAGGCAGGACTTGCCCACGGTGGAGTCGCCCAGAACGATCAGCCGGAATTGGTAGATCCAGATCGCCGCGTCCATGGCGGCCCCGGCCTGGCCCGGCTCCGCTTTGGGGCTTTTCCTGGGGCTCCTGCGCGGCCGGTGCCTGCACCGCGCCCCGATCGCCCCCACGCCGCGCCGATGCCGGGCGTGGGGG
>JANPWX010000449.1:5546830-5567150 GCA_024734555.1 Trochalopteron elliotii | reverse complement strand
CGGTGGCGCGGCCGAGCCGCCCGCCGGGGCCGCCCTCTCACCGTGCCGTCATGTGCGCGGCCAGACGGGCCCTCCTCCGCCGCACCGAGAGCCGAGGGAGCGTTGCCTCGGGGCTACGGCCCGTGCCCAGCGTCCAGATCCCCCCGCGGACAACAAGTGTAGGGTTGGGCCGGGAGAAGGGGGATGCTGGGGCAATGCGCCAGGCCCGCACGGAAAACGGTGGGAGAGAGACTGTTAAAACATGACTTTTGTGAAGAAATTGGGAGCAGAAAGCAAATACTGAGGGAGGTGTGGAGGAACCAGATCAGCAGGTGAAAAAGGGGCACGGACCTGGAAAGGAAGGTGTCCGGTGGGGTGGGAACTGGGCAGGGCGGCAGAGAGGAACAAGTGCCAGGTTGTAATGATGTGCTGGGAAAGTGGCAAAAGGGAAAAGGAGAGTTAGCAATCTAGATATCCCCAGAGAGAATCATACAAACTGCCAAGAGAAAGGACATAATACTGGAAATGACAGGGATGTACAGTCTTCGTTTCCCCGTGGAACAAACTGCATGTATTTGGTCTTGGTGAAAGTGCCTTTACCCAAAATAATAGACAAATTGTGTCAGAAGAGATTCCTGCGTCAGAAAAATTTTTTTGCCCTCCTGGGATCTTCAGCTGACTATCATGTTATGATAAATCTGCTGAGCAATAGATCCCTCAGATTTCTTTTAAGTCTCAGAACGACATGGGATAACAAACACTAACAGTCCTCAGATGGCTGGTAAGGGCATTAGAGCAAAAAAAAACCAAACCAGGAAATCATTGACCTTCTCGTAAACAGACTTGCATCAGCTTCTTCTGTAGTTTGGACTGGGGTGAGGGAGCCATAGGCAGTGAGCCTGAAAACCCAGCTGAGTAGGCTGGGACAGCTGGGAAGTAGGTTGTTGCTGGCAGAAGGTCAGCAGCAAGTGGATACTGATATGAATAGGCACTTTGACAGTGAAAAGGACAGGGAGAGGAGATGGATGAGGTGGTGTTTTTTTGGTGGTTTTTTTTTTGGGGGTTTTTTTTTTTTTTTTTCACAGCCTGTTTTCCTCTGTCCATGTTGGGCACAAGTGCGGCTAAACCCCCAAGTACCTGTGGCTGGTAAGAGGCTTATCTGAAACCACATTTCTTCTGTAAGTCTTTGGGGCAATTTGCTGTGTATTCTCATTGCCTGAGTCTGGTATTGTTACTGTAATGTGTTACTTGGTCACCACTGTGAGACAGGTGGATTTCCCTTGTAGGCTTGGGTAGATCTTGCAGCTCCACAGAGTGGATGAGTGAGACCAAGGGCAGGGTGAAGTTGAAAGAGGGGTTGCATGCACTGCTTGGGAGACAATGTCTTCCAGCCCCAAAATGAGTTTGTCTGGGATATGAATGGGTGGCTGGCCCTGGGGAACAGGTCCAGATGACCCCAGAACCTTCCAGCAAAGATGTGGCCTGGCAGTCCAGAAGCTGTAAGAGGCACAGCCAGGAGCTGCCAGAGGGATTTATCTTGCTATGCATACTGAGCTGAAGCTGCAAGAGGCCACCTGCTCCAAGAATCTCTTCTCTCCAGGGACCTTTCAGGCTGTCCAGTTAGTCCCTGGGACACAGTGATTCTGTGTTTGCATGTATCTCTTGAGTGTGCTCCCTTCTGACTCCTGTACATTTCTCCCTTGTACTTCCACCAGCTCTTCTTAAAACAAACTGAACATAGCTTGTACTTGACTAATTGCTCCTTTGACTAGCAATTAAAATAAAACTGTGTTAATAATGATAATGACAAATGAACCCTCATAAGGCTGAAATCAGTAAATTTCTTGCAATTCTTCATGGGACATGGTTACTGGTGATTCCTGGGAATCTTTCCTAAGTGTTATGCAAAAAGTGGCACTTATATACAAGAAGTATTAACATACGAAACAGAGGTTCAAGGTACATGCTATCAGTAGCTCTGATACTTGCCAAATGTGAATACTGAAAAATTTCAGGTGGACTTTGTTCACTGTATAATATCTAGATCAGAGGCACAGCAGATTGCTGTCCTTTGTGCATCTGGGCTGGAAGAACTCCATACTAATGAGTTACACAGCTCATTTCATTCCTAACAGGTGAGCAAAGTCAATTTGCCTAGGGCATTTACAGTTGAGCTAAATATGTCTCCAAATATTTATCAGGCTTCCACAGTCTGGTCTGTCTAGCTAAGCTTGTCATTGTAGAAAGGCTGAGGTATATACACATCTAAAGCAAAAACTTATATCTTCATTTGTGATCTTTTGAGTGTCACCTGATAAATGCTACCTAAAGAACCTGAGTTTGTGTTGTCTGTTTTGAAGTGAACACGGTGAGCAAATTTTATGTCCAAGTCATTCAGTTTTTGTTCATTTACCGGTGAGTATAAAAGCCCTGACAGCATGCAGGGTGTAGCTCTCACAAAGATCTCAGACCAGCAGTCAGAAGAAGCAATCAGAAACTGCTGTTTTGAGGGGCTGGGATGGTTAGATCAGAGTGGTTAAAGCAGCAACACGAACCTGACTTTCCTTCAGACAGTTTTTACCACTTGTGCATTGGCAGCTTCAATCTGCTCTTCCCAGGGAGGGTGAACCAAATATAAATTCTGAGAAATAATAAAAGAGCCAAACAACCCCAAACTTCCAAATCTCCTCCATTGTGACTGCACTAAGCTGCAAATCCAAGATGTTTCAATCTAAAAATTCCTAATTTCTTGCTACATTTTTGATCTGACATGGAGTTTTCTCCAACGCTGGTAGCTGGGTAGGTGACTACATAGATCGCAGCACTCCTGAAGAACATGCTCATGTGCTTACATAGAAATTTAGAGAACCACAGATGAAAACATTTGATTTTTAACCCCAGATAGCCTGTGACTGAGAAACTATGCCTTCTGCTGCCACCCAAGGACCTAAGAGAACTGAGGGACCAATCTGGAAGCCAGATGCCAGCCATGCCTGTTTTAATTGCCTAGGCTATTAGTTTGGAGGCTGATACAACTGTTCATTTTTTCACAGAGCAAGTTTCAATAGATGCAAATGATTGATTTTTTTGCTGCAAGCTCTTTTCTTTTGATAAAATAATACTGGAGGTGGGATACTCCCTACTAATGAGCAGTGACTTTCCATCCTCTAAGATGTCATCAAGGCAGCTAGGTTTCACATGATGGTGGGGAGGACATTTCTTAAATGACAACCTTTTAGAAGATGTCCCTGTTTGATGAGGGTGTTCCTTATGTTGCTGAGATAAATATGTGCATAGGAAAAACATTGTGCAAACCTCAGGAAAAAAAACAACTTGCCCAGCTGAGTGATCAGAATCCATGAATGGACTTATGGAAAAGTAAATAAATATCTAAATAAATAAATATCTACATACAGGTCCACTTTGTGAGGCATTAAAACGGCTCTGTGGAGATGGTGCAAGTGAAACTACTCCACAGCTGAATGAACTCGCAAAGGCAGTTTCAGTGAAGAAGAGAAACACCCATCTGGGACAAGAAAAACTTCTCCTAACTGTTCAGACCTGATCTTCCAGAAGTACCTACAACATAATATCAAGGATAAGCCTGGGGAAAAAAAATAATTCCTAACTTAATAGAGAATTAAAAATCAAAGATTGGGTATTTACTCAACAAATATAATATTTACACATACATATTTATCTAATATAATATGTTTCTATATATATATTTATAGCCATTAGATATTTTTATACTTTTCCTCACATCTCATCAACTCTTAAGCCCCCTGTGTTCCACGCTGGTTAACAGTGTGTACCTGAACTATAGGGCCATCATTGTCTCACCCTCTTGGCCAACTACCTCCTCCCTCAAAATGTTAGAAATATTATGTTACACTCAGAGCAATGATTCACATCTTAATCTGTGCTGTGCCTAGATAAGATGTACTACAAGAAGTGTATTTCTCTCCCAAACATCCGTGCATTCCAGGAGCAATAGAAGATATCTAGCTCTGAAAATCTTGCCATTATAGACATCTAAAGATGGCATCCTAGACAGCCAGAGTTACAGAAGCACATCTAATTCAGCAAAGTGTCAGGAAAATACAGGACCATGTAACCTGCTCCACTAAAGTGAATTCATGCTCATTGACATTTCAGAGATAATGCCTAAACTGCTCGAGAACCTGCCTTTAGGCAGAATTAGATTGCCTTTAGGTGAGATTTAGAACCAAACCCCAAATGGAAATTTATTCTATGACACTAAACAAGTGAATTACTTGTTCTCGTGCCTCACTCTTCCATCTGTCACTTGGAATGGTTCCTTCTAGGATTCTATGCATCTTTTGCTCTGATAAAGTCTGTCTCCTACATTTCCTTTCTGTTTGGGAAATGCTGGTGTGTGAAACAATATAAATTTCCACTGACAAAGAATGCTCTTTGTCTGAGATTTGTGCCATGGACCCCTTGGGCACATTGATCAAAGAGGTACTTTCTTCTGGTCGCACTGCATTTCTGAAGAAATCCTACAAGTCATGACCCACTATCATTGTCATCTGTTTTTCACGGAGTCCCACTTTTGGTCAGATGCAATCTCTGGTAATTTCTTAAAAGGTGCATTATTTTTAATTACCTTAATAAATGTAATTGCTGAGATAATTCAGGACAGGCAAACAAGTCTCCCTGCACTGATGGCAAATATTGAACAAAGAACTTCCCTGTATGGTAAGTTCTGCTGAGTTTAGCCTATCTTGAAGAATTGCCCAGACAAATAAGCTGTGATAACATCTGGCAAGTTTGAACTGATGAATCTAGGAGGAGCTGGTAGCACAGGTAATGTTTCTTCTCTTGTACATTACTTGGATGGAGAGCTGGAGGGTTATAGAAACTCTGGTGGGAATGGTTAATTTGCCTCTGGGATGGAGGAAGTCAAAGATCCCTGGCCTCAGGCCATGTGATTAGCAGAGCCATTGCCACCTTATACCAGTGATTTAATATGAAAGGTATTAAATTGTTAAAGTGATAGTCCTTTGGGAGCAACACCACACTGGGTCATCTGATACCATGTAGGAGCTGAAGCACGAGAACTGCAATGCATGGAAGCTAAACTGTCAGCCACAGACCCAGCATGTCAACCAGTCAGAATGAGGGACCTGTTCCTCTGGGATTACCAGTATAGCACTGGTGGGGCTAAAGCTCTGAGCTGTGTGGGATGTATTTGCAGATCAGGAATCATCATTACCCACTTACCCATCCACTCAGGCAAACTGTATCACACCTCATCTCCTTGTGACCATGGAATGCCTGGGGTAGATCAGAGACCAGCTTTTATTCAAGAAACAATGACAGCTGCCCTGCACTCCTGCTTCTGGTGTGAAGGCTTGTCTTAGGTTTTCCAACTGGAAGTAGGCCCCATGGTCTCTCTCCCAGAACACCATCCCCTATGCTTCCAGTCGAAGTCCCACCTTGTTTACTCTGGAGGTAGACTGAGTGCCTTTAGGACAGGAAGCCTTCCCTCCGTCCATGGGAATTTAAAGCCTTTTAAAAGTGAATAAAATTTCTTATAAACTTAAGAGACTGTGTCTCTGCTCAAAAAGCATGCATCACATGAGAATATTTAGAACAAATAAGAAGTTTGGAGAAGGGAATTAGCAGAAATTAGTGGACAAAATTTTTACTAGGGTAGTTAGGGCAATCATCAGAAGGGGTCAGACTTAAAAGACTACTGTCACAGAGCTATTCAAGGACTTCTTACCCCAAAGAACTTCAAGAAGTGAACCTAAATGAGTACAGCACTTATGCACTAGGTAAAGATTAGGTTATGTGTCTGAAGGCTCATTCCTATGAACACAGAGGAGCGGAGACACAATGACAGGCAGGGGAACCCCAGTAACCACACCAGAGCAGGATGAGCTCCTGGCAGGATTGTTCCAAGGGCTGGAACAGGCAGCCACCAGCCCTGTGAGTTGGGGGTGGCACCCCCAGATGAGTCAACTGAAGACACTCCCCATCAAAGCCTTTACAGATGCAGAGAGAATTACTGCCTACAGGACCACAGGACTCGCCACAGGAAGTTGGAAAGAACATTTTGGGGTTGTACAAGGCTCCCTGTGGGATGTTTAGGAGAAGGATCAAAGACAGGGGAGGGAAGGATGAAATTGGACCTGGGAGGAATGAGTATGAAAAAATAGAGAAGAAAGAAGACAAAAGGAGCTGGACCTATGTAAATAGGTTACTGGTCAGTATGCTTGTGCTGGAGGACAGAAATGGTTGGGGCCTTCGCCTGGGCTCCATTCCTGGTGGAGGATGGCTTTGGTGTGCTCAAGGAGACAGATAGCCAACCTATGCCAATGATCCTCAGGAAATGGAAAAGCATCCAGAAGTAACTGAAGCAAGAACTTGAAAAAAACAACGAATCAGAAAACAAGTGGTGTAATCATCAATGAAGTACTGTTTAACCAATCCTATAAATAAGGACATGGAGGGTACTGGGGTAACTGGAGGGGACTGAAAAATGACCCTGGAGAGGGAAGCCCTGTGACTCTGCTCCAGGATGCAGGATTATTTCTGCAGCCTCTGAGTTCAGGGAGCTGAAAAGAGTGAGGGAAGCCCAAGACCCACCCATGTTCCTGTGCTAGGATGCCAGAGCATGTCAGGAACAAGCACACTGACCCACCCATGCTCCTTTCAGGACTGCACCATGTCTCCTGCAGGATGAGGATCTTGTGAATGAAACCACAATACCCAACTGCTCCACTTCATTGCCCCATCTCTCCCATGGCACAGGGATGTCACATAATTTATAAAACATCATATATCTGTCTACTAAACATAATCAGCAGGCTGGGGAAGGGGCTATAGGGATGAGCTTCTGTGGGAAGGTCACAGCCACACTGGACACAGCCAGTCTCCTCCTGACCCACTGCAGGCCACAGCTGAGCACATCAGCCAAGCTTCTTGGGGACTCTGAGCCAGAGATGGGTTTGTAGCACCTCTGAAACATCTGTTTTAGAAAGGGCAGAAAGCACCAGCAGAGAAGGAAAAAATGACCAGGAATATAGCAAAAACCATGCCTGAGCAGGGACCACCAGGCATGACCCTAAAGGGACTGCTTCTGATGGAGGAACCACTACACACTGATCAGTGTGCACTGGCCATTGCCCCACTGAACGGACTAAGTGCAATGCATGGTGTAAGGGAACGGGAGAACAGAAGGAGGGGACAGGTATGCAGAGGGAAGAAGGGTGTTTCTCGTGAGGGTTTGTTTGCAGTCCAGTTTAGAACTAGCTCTTGACCATCCTCCCAAGAGAGTTTCATTTCTGCTACGCCTTCTGAATCATTTAATGTTACTGTCAGGAATATGTCCCCCTAGACTAGACAGTTCTTTAGAAAGAAATACAGACAAGCCTTCCATCAGTGAAGTCCTGCTCTTTTACCCCAGGTAAAACACACTATGAATTGAAACAGAACTCAGCAGACCTTCTGACACCAGGAATGAGAAGAAAAACTATTATCAACATGTCAAACCCTCACCCTAACACCTCTCTGAGATCTCTCAAATATCATTTGAGCATCTTTGCTCTCACTCCCTTAGTTCGTATGCCCGAGAATGTGTCTAGGTTCAAAAGAAAAGCTCTCTGATTTTGCAAGAAACATCAAAGACCTCTAGGGATTCTCAGTGTTCAAACCTGGAACACTGCCATTCATGTGCATGTTGCTCTTTTTTTATTTGCTAACGGATGTGGTGTGGAAGGAAAAGTAACACCCTAAAGCTGCCTTGCATGCCACGGCAGACAAAGCTGACAAGCAGCACTATCCACTGGAGGGCAGTGAAAGGCTGGGGAAACCTGAGACGAGGCTGAGAATGCTTCTGCCTAAACACAGCTCCTAACTCGAAAGATCGTGAGTTGCCTCAAAACAGAAAGAAAACGCTACACTGTGCATAGCTGGCAGAGTTTTGGTAGCAGTGGAGCTACACGGGAGAGCTGTGCAGAACGTCTGCCCTTCAGTCACAGCTGGTTCCAGCTGGCTTGGCAACAGATACCACCAACCCAACACATGCCAAAACCTGAACCAATTACCGAAACATGCAGCATCTCTGTGAAACACATTTAATAAAGATGTGTTTATTAATGCTGGAAGATTTGTGAGAGTACAAGTGATGACACACAAGAAGACATAGGTGCAGAAACATCCTGAGATGACTGCAATCCATGAAGTCATCCCTGCAGGAGCAGGTACTACACTGAAGGGGATGACAGTCTGGGGAGGAATCCAAACTGCAGCAATTGAAAAGTGTAAGAAATATGAAGTGACAAGGAAAGAAACCACTACTAGTTGCTGTAGGCAAAAGGCAACTCCTGTTCTAGTGATCTTTGTAAAGCCCACCTGCGAGGTGTGATTTGAGCAAGTGCAGATGAAATAAATTTGTATCAGGACGGGATGCTGCTCTTTTGAAGAAGACAGTGTGCTGTGAAGGGATGTATATCAGTGTGTGCACACCTGCAAATATCAAGTTGGATTAGTTAGTGAGAGGACAAGAGACATGGAAGCTGTAAAATGGAGAAGCTATAGGTCTAGGTTGGATACCAGGGAGACCAGAGTGGTCTGCCTGTTGACTCCTGGAGGGGCCAAGAGGTCCAGACCAACCACTGGAGTGGCTATGAGGTCGGTGCTCAACCTGAGACCCATTGCAGGTTTATGTCTCTGAGTGTGAATCAGGGGGAGACAGGAGGAGCCAAGGACAGTTACTGGGAAGATCCATAGTGCACATATGGAGGTGTTGGTTTGTGTGGGGTCATGCAAAGTAAAGTGGAAAGCCAAAGGGTCCAGGGTCAGTTACTGGACAGAGTGCCTGAATTGTACTCAGTCCATGGCTATAATAATAAAAAAACCCCACCTTTAACTGCCAAAGAGGAGGCAGGATTAGGATGTTTGTGCCTCTGGTTGTGTGATCAGCACACACACTCTGTGGGACTATTGGGAATACAAGCAACAGCCCACCCCAGTACTTGCTGCATCTGGCAACAGGGAGCTGAAGCAGTCTCCTCTCTGTTGGACTACCAGCTTCAGCAATCCTCAAGCCAAAAGGTTTCTCTCACAACACAGAAAGAAGCTCCAGCACTTCCAGATAAGTAGTGCTGCAGGAAGTACACCACACTAATGCTAGAAGTGTGTGTATTCAGATGAGTATTTGTCAGCCTCTATTCAGATGAGTATTTGTCTGTATTGCATGTGCAACAGCCATTTAATCCACCAACAAAAGGTCACTGTGAATGACTTGCAGCAGAAAAGTGCTGAAGCTTCAGTTCACAAATTTTATTTACAGTATGGAAGTGCAGAGACAGAATTTGGAAATTTAACTAACCTGAGAAATTAAAGAAAAATCTCTGGAGTATGTCCAACCTCACAGCTCCTGAAATATACCTATGCCATAAAACAATGATGTAACATCTGTGTATCTGTAATGTTTCCATGTGTGCCCTCTGAGTCTATTATTGATTTGGCAGAACTCACATCTTAACACTTAGAGTATGACAATGAATGTTAAAGATTTTCCTGGATAAGCAATCAATGAAACCACTTTTTCTTTCTCAAAACATATGCTGCGGTCTGGTGTGCTGAATCAGTGATATATATATATACAGAGGAAACTGCTCTTTACTCTTTGAAAATCAAACATTATCAAAGCAATAGTTAATATTTACCCAGAATTGCAAAGAGAGGTTCTTAATAGAAGAGCACTTGCCTGCCCCCATTCCCCCAGTAATTGTTATAGGAGCTTTAGAATAGAATAAAATAGAATAGGACTATTTTTGTTGGAAGGAACCTACAGTGGTCATCCAGTCCGACTGCCTGACCACTTCAGGGCTGACCAAAGGTTAAAGCATGTCATTAAGGGCATTACCCAAATGCCTCTTAAACACTGTCAGGTTTGGAGCACTCACCACCTATTCAGGAAGACTTCTCCAGTATTTCTCCAGACCCAATGCTCCAGTCTATCTAGATCCCTCTGCAGGGCTCCCTGCCCCTCAAGAGAGTCAGCAGCGCCTCCCAGGTTGGTATTATCAACAAACTTGCTAATGGTGTATTCACCTCCTGCATCCAGATCATTAACAAATATATTGAAGAGAACTCACTCTAGAATTGAGCCCTGAAGGAGCAGTGCTGGTGAGCCATGGCCACCCAGATGTAACCCCATTCATCAGAGCAGTTTAAGCTCTGCCCTTCACCCAGCACATCAGGAACCCCCTCATCCCACAGCTGGGCAGCTTGTCCAGAAGGGTGCTGTACAAAATCCAAGAAAACTACATCTACTCCTTCCCTTCATCCACTAGGGAGGTGACCCTATCACAGAAAGATATCAATTTACTTAAACAAGAATTTCCCTTTGTGAACCCATGTTGACTATAAATTCTTCTTTAAATAGCTTTTAATAGTACCCAATATACTCTTCTCCATGTTTTTTTCCAGTAACTGAGGTTAGACTAACAGGTCTAGTTCTCTGAGTCTTCCCTCATGTCACGATCCACTAATGCAAGCAGGATTTGTGTTGGTTCGTTTTAAGGATCTCAGAGTGCAAAAAACAACACAGAGGGGATTTCAGTATTCATCAAAACAAATGCACTTTTATTAGTGCCAACAGCAAATGCGACAGAAGGATTTGAAGGGAAATAAAGGATAGCAAGAAAAGAGGAAGAGGTAGTGGGTAATAGCTACAAACAGAGAGACAAAGTCCTCGTGGCCCAGCCAGTAGATCAGTCTTCTTCTGTGGGGAGACCTCAAAGTCTTTGGTTAACTCAGGGGTCCTTATAGTCCTTTCCAAAGCGATGGGCAGTTGGCCAAAAGGTGGGGAAATCATCACGGTGTGTTCGTTTTGAGAGAACTGAGAACAGGTCAGCCGTCAGCAAGTGCAGTGTTAACAAGAACAGGTCATCCATCAGCAAGCACAGTGTTAACGAGAACGGGTATGGCCGTCAGCAAGTGCAGTCAATTCACCGTGACTTGCCCATTGTTTCTGCTCAGGTTCTGATGTTCCCATGGAAATGCGTGCCAGGTTTTTCCATTGAACACACCTGCAGGCAACACTTGGCAAACATCCCACCTCAGCCAGGCCAGAACTCCTGTGTTGGGTTTTAGAGTCCTTTTAGGGATTTCAGTCTCTGTCCTTGACGATGGTCGTGAGGCAGATGAGGATCTTCGGACCATCTCTTACACCTCACATACATTTTTGTAGGTGGGACTAACATCCTGCCAGTAGGGACCTCCCCAGACGCCCAAGACCTTTGGTAGATGATCAAGAGGGGTCCTGCCATAATATCTGCAGGCTCCTTCAGATCTCTGGTGTGAATCTCATCAGGCCCCATGGACCTGTGAGCATTCACCTGGTAGAGCTGGTCCCTTGAAATTTCAGTGTCCACAAACGGAAGGTCACTGTTCCCACACTCATGGTCCTTAAATTCAGGGGACAGGAAAGCTTAAGGTCTATCACTATTAAGGGTTGAGGACGAAAAAAACTTTGAATGCCTTAATTACTGCTGGAGTTGCCCTACATATTGCCTTTCTTCCTTGGAAGGAGTGGGGATTTCTTGCAAGCCGTGAGGGACCTTTGCGGTTACTGTCACTGCGGACCGTAGAGGCCCCGCGTTACCGCGAGGGGGCGCCCTCCGCCCGCGGCGGCGCGGGAGCGCTCGGGCTGCGCCGGAGGGGTTCGGGCCGTGCCAGAGGGGCGCGGCCTGGAAATCTGGGAGCACCTCATGGGGCTGAGCCAGGCCTTCGCAAACAAACCCTTCCTGGGGCACTGGCGGCTAGTGGATCCTGGCCTGGATCAGCCACGGTGTGGCCAGCAGGACCAGGGCAGTGACCGTCCCCCTGCACTGGGCACTGCTGAGGCCACACCTCAAATCTTGTGCTCAGTTCTGGGCCCTTCCCTGCAAGAAAGACATGGAGGGGCTGGAGCGTGTCCAGAGAAGGGCAGCGGAGCTGGGGAAGGGTCTGGAGCACAAGTGCTGTGAGGAGCAGCTGAGGGAGCTGGGGATGTTTAGCCTGGGGAAAAGGATGCTCAGGGAAGACCTCATCACTCTCTGTAACTGCCTGAAAGGATGGGGTAGACAGGTGGGGATCAGTTTCTCCTCCCAGGCAGTAAGTGACAGAACAAGAGGAAATGGTCTCAAGCTGCACCAAGGGAGGCTAATACTGGATATTATCATTTTTATAACAACTCTTTTTCTGGGAATAAATTCCAATTGCTGTGATTAAGATGTTTCCTACTCTCTCAGCTGTGATGTCTTTGGAAATGACAGTATCATGTTCACTGCCCCAACAGAAACACTGTAATGAATGTTATTTAGTACAAGCAGATGTTCATACAAGATTATCAAATAATGTAGAAGACAATTATCCAGCTGCTTTTAAGAGGGAACACAGGGTAAACATGTTCAGCCTGTCACTTTTTTTCTGGGAGGCGCTAAACATGTACAGGTCTCTTTGCATTACAGATCAATCACCAGCTCTCTTCAAGCCAGACGTGAAGATAAAATCTACATGCCTTGGTCAACATTTATTAAGCCTCACTAGTCTTTTTAAACATTCAGGGTTTTGTATTTTCATTCAAATAGATGCATTTATGTTCAACAGTTGTAGAGACAATTTTTGAGGGGGTTTTTTCTGCCTTCATCTAGTAGTTACAGTTAGCCAAACCCAGCTGGCAGGCTCAGCCACCTGGTCTTTTGATTTGGGTTATTTTTCTACACAAGGAGAGTAGAGTGTGGCTAGATCAAAGCTGGACTTCAGATGTATATGTACAGTCTTGGCAGCCATCCTGAATTTATTCCACTCCAACTCAAATCAAAATCTGGCTTGTGATTTCCAAATAGCAGAATGCCTTGTTCTTTCTTTTGGTTAAGTTCTGACTGACTTGTAAGGAAACGGGAAAAGGTGTGACAGTTCCAGATGGGTCAAAACACAAGTAAGTACATATTTGACTACAAATTTAGGAAGTTCTTTTTCTTAAGTGTGCATTGTCTAAGATATTGCACTATTTACAGCCCTAAGAAGCACAATGGCCTTTTCATAATGCAAAAATAATCAGAGCTATTTGAAAAAGTCTTTAGCTCACTGTTAAAGCAATGGAGATAACAGGAGTTCCCTCCTTAGCATGCTGAGAGAATTGAACAACCATTGATTTGCACATACTGGTTATAGAATCAGAAGGTGTCTTGGAATTGGTCACTGCAACATGAGACATTTGACCTGACTGCTGAAGTTATGGCTGATATCACTGGTTTGGAGGGCTGAGCAATGCTGACAAAAGGGGGTTTGTGGTATAAGTGGGCTGAGTGGTAGTGATGGGCCAAGGGATATTGATGGATCAGGTGTTGCTGGGGAGGGGGAGACATGAAAAGTGTGTGTGACAAACAGAGATCCCACACAAAAGAAATGTAAACAAAAGAAACAGGGCACACAGCAAAAATGTCAGTTTTCGTAAAATAGTGACTTAATAATAAAGTTGTGCAAGTGATTCCTATAAATCAGTCTAGCCATTCTTCTTCTTCTTTCACTGATGTAATGCCAGCTTTCTGGCATGGGATATTTCATTTATCATACCCAAACAGCATGAAAAAGCAACAATCATAACTCCCTGTTACACCATGGTTGTTCAGTCTTGGACAAATGCTCTTTGCCTGTGTATTTCCTGTGGAAAGACCTAAGTTGTAGCTTCTAGGACTGAATACCAGGTAAGAAAAAGTTGTAAGAAAAGGGCCAAATAAAATCCTGATCAATGCTAAGATTTGCAAACTTATTACTACCTTACATTGTTATAAAGGACATATAAATCTGAAACACAGAGCACACTTTATCATAAAACAGCTAAGCTTTCAGATGGGTGCATATATTTTTAAACCTTCCCCCCCCAAAGAATAATTCCCTTCTCATTAACTTACATTTCAACATAACACTGAATTTACTAAGGTTGCTTATATATAAAGACTATCAGATAAAGAGAATTCTGTGATGAGTCTTAGTCCTAAAATATCTAAGTGCAATGATGGAATCATAATAGGAATAAGAATGACTAAAATGATCTGGGTACACTTCTTGGTGTGTAAGAACAATGTTTAGGAGAGCACTTCAACACGTGAAGCTAAGTGGGTACTCAATATTTTCCTAACCTGGCAACTAAGCTCTGCAAGTGTCTCAAAGATCAAGATTTTCTTACAGTTGTATTGAAAACAAACAAACAAACAAACAAACAAACAAACAAACAAACAAACAAACAAACAAACACATGATTAACATTGCTTATTTTGTGTTAATTTTTGAGAACAATGAAACAATTTCCCTTGGAATGTATATTAAACCATAGGTTCAAAATGTCTTCCAACATCTTCCCACAAGGTGAAAGTTCAACTAAAGTAATGGTACAGTCAAGGTGCAGCTTGCATCATGTACTCATTAGTGGAATGCCTTGCCAAGATTAAAACAGAGTGGAATGCAGCTCCACAGGTCTCGTTGACACCTAACCTCTAGCTTTTATTCTACTTTTGCAAAAGCTTTGCCTCTCTCCTCACCTAAAGAAAGTGTTTAGGAACTGTTCAGAATAAAAATACAAACTGCTAAACTCCAACATGGGTAAAAGAACAGAGATATTTAACTGCCCCCCCCCCCCCAAACTTAAATACTTAATACTGAAAAAAATGTTCTTGAAAAAAGATAATTATTTTTATGAGAAGTAATTGATATGAGACATGAGCATATTATTTGCCTAAAATTTCTTCAAGCTAGAAATTTCAATGAAATGGCTTTTGGATATGTAGGAAATTTAGGAAAAAAGGAAATGAAGCTGTTTACTTCTTCATTATTTATATAGTATCTCTTCTCTACAGTATCTTTTTATATGTAGAATAGTTTTGTTTTACACCATTCAAATGTCTGCTATTACTTGTGCTTTGTTGGATTGCCAAAAATGGGAAGGAAGAAAAAAAAATTTGGTTTTAGTTCCACACTGAAGTTGATACTCAGTTTTTGCTTTTCCTTGTGTAACACCTAATATGCTTCTACAGAATGCTTTTCCTCCAAGTGTGATTTAAAATGTCAGAAGGCATGTTTTTATTTTAAGAACAAAGTCTATCCTAAGAATAAGTAACACTTCTTTCAATGTAGATATGAACAGAAAAATAATGAAGAATCAATAGATCAGTAAGAGAATATAAGTCATCAGAAGGGACATGGTAGAATCCATGTTTCTGAGACAATAAATACCAAAACTGCTGAAATCACTCTGCATGATCACTTTCATTGCTGTGTTCAGGTTTGGTCTCTCCAGTACAAGAACAACAATGGCATTTGGGAGGGTGTCCAACAGTGGAAATGGTCAGGGGTCTGCAGCATATGGCAGCCAAGGTGAAGCTCAGGGAAGCTAGGGAAGAAAAGAGGGATCTTTTTGCAGTCTTCACCTTCTTGATGGCACACAGCATAAGGAGAAAAGCTGACAATCACGATTTGCAACAAGGGAATTTCTGAGTAGGGAAAAGAATATGTTTATTTATTTATTATCTATTGTATTGTGAGGATACTTAGACACTGGAACAAGAATACAAAGAATTGTGAAATCTTCAGCCTTGGAGATATTCAAGCTTAACAGGCCAGGATCCTGAACAACCTGGCCAAGATGACCCTGCTTTAAGCAGGGGTTTGGGCTAGATAGCCTCCAGGGATTCCTTTCAACTCAAGCTATTCTGCAATTCTATGAATATCTTTTCATAGATCCTGTCTTAATAATATTGCATTGATGCAGCCCAAATCTGCAACAGTGCAAATCCAGTTGGATGAACTGCTGTGTGTCTGGCTAAACTCTTTTCAAATTATACTAATTGATTTAATTAAAGAATTTCTTCTGCCTGAAATCCTTGTTTTGTTTGTGGTGGATCATCGCAGTGCTGCCTTAGATGATGTTACCTACAACTTTTTCACCAAGGTGTGAAGGAAAAATACCAATGCCAGTTAAGGTGTAAAAACAATCATGAAAAGATTGTCCCAACTCTTCTGTTAGCTTGGGAGTGGAAACAGGGGTCTCACCTGCCTGTAAAATACTATCCTACCCTTAAACCTCTTCTAGTCAGGGCCTGGTTAGTCTCTTCTCAGCCCTAGTCTGTATGTAAGTGGTAAGATTTGAAGATGCACCACACAATGCAAAGTCTGGCATTCTGCAGGGAATTGTGGATTCTGGCTTTCAGTACTCTAAGTTTAGTCTCAATTACTCTAAAAATATCCCATCACAGACAAGCAAGTAAACTGAAATGAATACTACACAGTCTTAATCAAGAAAGATCTCAGACTGGCAAGTTTTGCAATTAAATTTACACAGATTTTATTTTTCATGTAATAGCAAGGCTGAATGCAGTGTCATAGTGTATTCTGATTTTTAAAAACTGGGGTCAATGTAGTAAAAAGACTATTTTGTTTGTGATTTTCTTTTTAAGACTAAAATCCCAAACTATTCTGTATAGTCCAAAGAGCAGAAGATGCCTGTTATAGAAGACCTACTGGATCCTGCAGATGCAGAGCCAGAGGTATTAGATGCTATTCCATCTGTGAGAAACCACTGTGAGAACACAATTCTTTCAAGAGAAAGAAATCTCAGAGGGTTGAAGAACATTTTCTTTTATTTCAGGGGCAGAGAGTCTTGATTAAAAAAAAGCCTTCAACATGTGCTAAATAGACTCAAATTTTGATGGTCCTTGGGCTTTATTATGTCTGCCTTTCTGAGACTGAGCTCATGGTTTGAAGCTCTAATCTCCAGTTGTCCCACTAGTTCTTTCAATATTATAGATGTTGTGTCAGAGCTGAAAGGTTAAAGATTTGAGGGAGCTCTGGACTAGGTGCAAAACCAGAGTCCTTTGAGATTTTGCTAGTTATTACTGAAAGTAACACCCATGTTGGTTTATTTAGTCCTTGGAAACACTAAATCTGCAACAAACCCCCACTTTTTTTTTTTCTGGGTACAATTCCGTGCAGGGGATCACATTTCAGGTGAGTGGGAAGTGAGGATGGTGTGTGAGATCAGAATTACAGATGCATAGATTTGTGTGAACCTCGTCCTGATTGCCCCCAAAATGCATCTGCCTTACCACTTCTGTTGGCTCTGGTGATTTTCAATGACAATCAAGTACCTAAACTCCATTCTTGATATTTTCTCATAAATAAACCTCACCACATATTGAGATTCTCACCCCTCCTCATTCAGTTGCTTTTGCTTAGTAGATACCTTTTTTGACATTACAATGTGAAAACTTATCTTTCTTCATATTTCCTTCCTGGTAGAGACAGCAGAACCACTCCTGCACCCCAGGATATGGCAGTGCAGACAATGAGGTGTGTTTTCCCACTGAATATCTTACTGTGACATTTCTCAGATAAAATTTTTTTAGAGAATTTTAGAATATTTCAATTTTAAAATAGTATTTTCCTTCATCTGCAGATGATTTTTTAAGATACAGGATAGTAAGGAATCTTTTTGCTCTCAGGGCCTTTGCAATGAACCCATGGTGTCCCACAAACCTTTTTGCATCTTTCTGCATATTTGTCTCGAATATGAGTAACCAGCACATACCCTACCTTCCATTGAAAGTTCCCCCAGGACTTTGTACAGTGTAAAACATCTCTGTCTTGATTTCAGCTGATGCATTCTGTGATTCCATTTGCCCTTTGTGCAGCTATCAGGCCTTTCCAGCTCATGGCCATCTCAGGAACAGCACATATTTCTTTGCCTTAGTTCCTAATCATTTCCAACTAATGAGCTATGAGTCTTTGTTATTAGTTTCCCAAGAAATTACGTTGTGTTCTGTAGTGATAAATTTAATGTCAGTCCCAAGGCTGCACAGTTCTTCCAAGCAGTGTTCAGACATTTTAAACCAACTTCTAACTAGGAGAAGTAAGAAAATAATGACACAGCAGAGAAAAATTACCTTACATCTTGTTTTATTGTTCCAGTTGTTTATCCTAATTTCACTCATTAGTTTGACATTTGTTTCCTTCCTTTATTTTTCTAAGAGAAAAGTGATTATGTTGAAGACGTGGTATAAGACAATGAAAAATTGGAAATTGGAAAACATGCAGTTATTGAAGTAAAAATAAATAACATTTATTATTTAATAATAAAACAAGAGCTTTTACTGAAGAAATGCTATCTGAAAAGTCATATTGGTATCTTCCCAGAAAAGGCTTAATCACGATAAAATCAATCTATTATTCTAAGAATTTAATACATTAAACAAAATAAACATTTTTAGAAATTGTAATTCTCATATATACCATGGATAGAAGAATAGAAAAAACCCTCCCAAAACGTTGTGGAAGAAAACCATAATCTGACCATGAAGGACCTCTAGTGGCACATACACTTCCAATCAAAAACCCCCTGATATTATGCTTGCTCAGCATTTTAGAAGGAATCACTTCTGCAGTTTCAGATTTTTACTTCAATTAATGTAATATTTTTTGTTTTTCCTTCAGTTGACACAGATGCAAAAATTATAAATTTGTTACAATAATGTACAACAAAGTGTCTAGCTGAACAATGGCTTTGCCCTTTACTTGTTATCATTGTTATCTACTTTTTACCACCTATTCAAACTCATGATTTTCTCAGCAGGAGGAACAGCCTGATAGGACACACTGAAATGAAACTGTTTAGCAAAAAGGAGTTGAAAGCAGATGAGGATACCAGAGCTATGTCTTTGTCTTATTTGTTATGGCTGTGCTAATTCTTTTATTTGTCCTCAGCTCAAAAGTTTGGTTTTTAAAAAAAAAAAAAAAAAAAAACAGAAAAAAAAGCTATGCTGGTACTTTTGAGTTATCCTTCACCCATTCTAGAAGATATCCAACCATAAGAAATATTTGGATTCTTAGTTCTTTTCAGTCACACTTCAAAACAGTTTGATACTTTAGACACAACTTTTTGAATACAAATAATTAATTTTTAAAGAATTCAATAAATTTATTGCTAAAAATTCTTAGTCAAAAAGGAGTTATCTACCTACCAGTTAGTCGAGGGACCCATTAAGCTTCCAAGTACATCCTGCCTGAAGATAAACATGCTGGAAAAGACCCAGTAAACTATGTTACAGTGAAACCAGTTACTTTTGTAGAGCACCAGGAACAGAGTTTCTGTCTCAGAAAGAGGATGCATAGCCTTAAAGGCACACGGGGCCATGTCCCACTGGTGATATCAGTTCTGGGCTGAATGAAGGGTGTCTGCAGTGCTGCTCAGCTGCTCAGCTTGGCTGGCACACACTGCAGGCGCCTGCATCTCTTCACTGGCATGAGGCCAAACTCGGGGGCCCGCAAAGATCCACAAATTTACAGCCACGTTCACACATGGGACAGACCCTGAATTGTAGTGAAGCAGCAGCCTGGAGCTGGAGTAGCAGAACACAAAGTCATGTTTAGACATCTCAGATATCTCTGCATTCATGGCCTTGTTGCCCACAAGCCATAAAAATTCCCTGTGATAGTGAAGTTTATTATACTTTGCAATGAACTTAGTCCCCAAAGTCTAACAGAGGGCACTTTTTACAGTTATTGTTGCTGGGTTTTTTTGGTTGTTGTTGTTGTTCAAATTTAAATTAAAAAGAGACCCCAGCCTGTTCAAACTCTTCATTTTGTTTCATATTTTTAGAGTTCACAGATACCCCCTCTGGCATTGTAATCTTTCTTCAGCTGAGCAGCTCTAGGGTAAAGTTCTGGCCTGGCAGTGTCTTTCTGGTGTGAGGCTGCTGCAGCCTACCTGTAGCAAGGAATTCCAAGAGCTGAGCTTAAATGGAGACAAAGAGCACCAAAGACATGATTCCTTATCTCTGGAAAACTGGCAGAAGATTCCAGAGATATGATGAATGAAATAAAATGTGAAGATAATAGTATCACAGTTGCGGAATGCAGATATGACTAAATACACAGCGTCTGATAAGTCTGCTTCTTTTAAACTTTTTGTTTATTTAGTTGTGAAGAATCAGGACCAGCATGACCTGATTCATAACTATCATAACACCGAGACTAATCTTGACAAACTGATTTCTTGCAGGAGTCACAGCAGGGTTTTTATTGGATTAGAAATTCAAAATTAAAATACCAATAAACTATTCTATTATACAAGCAGAGAAAAAATACATAAAATCTCAGTGTAATAAAAATGGCTATATATATTATAAATATAGAAGTATATTTATGAATGCTTTCAAAACATATAGTTATACTGCTTTTCTTTTATAATGACCTTTAACATCACAGCATCAGAGTCAAAGAGGGTATTTGGGGTCCTCTCCCACGTAGCCAATACCTTAGTGGT